>JAJLVB010000126.1:0-36699 GCA_030570135.1 Pichia deserticola | reverse complement strand
AAATAAATAAATAAATAAATAAATCACACACGTAGAGCTTGATACAGAAGGCTCATCTTGCTCATTTCTTTTGTTTATCTTCATTTTTTTTATTCCACCAATCTCATCATTATGGCTAGTATTTATAAACTTTCAATCTCAGGTATACGGTCCTTTTCTGATGAAACCCAAGAGACAATCCAATTTAGTAAACCTTTAACTTTAATCGTTGGAACAAATGGATCCGGTAAAACAACAATAATTGAATGTTTAAGATATGCAACAACAAATGAATTACCACCAAATACTAAAAATGGTGCTTCATTTATAAATGATCCCAATTTACATAATTCTAATGAGACAAAAGCACAAATTAAATTGGCATTTCAAAATACTAAAAAAATTAATATGATTTTAAGTAAAAGTTTAATGGCTATTAAAAATTTAAGGTTAAATCAAATTAGTTTTAAAACAAAGGAAAATCAATTAATGGCAATTCATCATGGTGAAAAGCAAACTATTAGTTCTAAAGTTGCTGATATCGAAAATTTAATTCCTCATCATTTAGGTGTTTCAAAGGCAATTTTAAATTATGTTATATTTTGTCATCAAGATGAAAGTTTATGGCCAATTAGTGAATCTGCAATTCTAAAGAAAAAATTTGATGAAATATTTGATTCAAGTAAATTTATTAAAATCTTAGATAATATTAAATCAATTACAAAAGATATTAATAATGATATTAAATTAATTAATAATAATGTCGAACATTTAAAAAATGATAAATTAAGATCTCAAAATAAGAAAAAATCAATTAATTTTTTAAAATCTCAAATTAATGAAAATAAAAATTTAATGAATAATTATCAATTAAAAATTGATGAAATTACTTTAAAACTTGATAATTTATATAATTCAAATCAAGATTATGAAAGAATTATTTCAAAAATGGAATCACTTCAACAAGATAAAAAAAATATGTTAAAAAATATTGAAAATATTAAATTAACAACAGAATTAATAAATAGACCAAAGGAAATTCTATTAAATGAACTAAACAACTTTACAGATTTACTAGCAAAACAAATGAATAATTGTAATGAATTACAAAATAAAATAAATTTAAAAAATAGTCAGTTAAATAATGAAAGAAATAAATTAAATAAATTATTGGTTGAAAGTGGTAATTTAGAAGCATTATTTAATAAAAATGAACTCAATTTAGAGAAAAGGAAAGAATTGATTAATAAATTCTCTATAAAATTGAATATAATTGATGAAAATATTAATTTTGATGCTAAATTAAATGAAAAAATAAATAATTTAAAAAATATAAAAAATCTAAAAATTAAAGAATATACACATTTAATTGAGGAAATTTCTAAACAATTAGAGAATGCAAAATTTTCTTTAAATAAAGAAATTCAACATTTAGAATATATGAATAAAGATTCTAATACTTTAAAATCTAAAATTAAAGAATTAGAATCAAGATTTGAAAATATAACAGGAAATCAATCAAAACTTAATACTTTGAGAAATAATTTAAAATTAAAAGAAGATTCATTTTTAAAATTAAAATCATTAAATGAAATAAGTAATTTGAATCAACAGATTGAATCAGAATCTAAAAAAATCAATTTAATTGAATTAGAACTTGAAGAAAATCAACATAAAATGCAATTAACTAGAAGGAATAATGATTTAATTTCAAAATTACAAGTTTTAAAGGAAATGAATAATAATTCAAATAATGAAATTGATATAGTTTATAAAAATATTGAAAAAGTTATGAAAAATGATATAAATAAATTATCAAAATCTGAAATATCTGAAAAATATCAAGAAATTTTAAAATTAAATGAAAAACAACTGAATAGGGCCAAAGCAGATCTAGAAACAAAAAAATTTAGAAAATCAAAACTAAAATTAACTTACGATAATAGTTTACTTAATAAAGAAAATCTTGATAATGAATTCAATCAATTAAATTCTAAATTTAATGATTTACAAATAATGTATAAATCCAAATATGGTGATAATTTACAAATAGAAGAATTTGAATCAATTACAAACAATGTTGAGAATGACTATAATGAAGAATTTGAAGATTTTAAAGATATGCAATTTTTACTTGCATTTAATACGAGGGCAATTAAAAGTGCCGAGAAGAAACATTTATGTTATTTATGTAGAAGAAAATTTGATGAAAATGATTCAAATCATCAAGATCAATTATCTACATTTATTGAACTTTTACAAAACAGAAATAAAGAATTGTCACAAAGAGTTGGAATTGAAAAATCAATTAATGAAAAGGAGATTTTATTAAATAAATTAAGAGATTTTAAAACTAATTCAGAAAGATTGATTAATTTGAAAACTAATTTAATTCCAAATATTGAAGTTGCAATTAAAGAAATGAAAAATCAAATTAAAGCATTTGATGAAGAAATTGAAAATTTAGAAATTGATATCTCTGAACAAAGAGATAAATTCAATAGTTTGAAAAATATTGAATATGATATCTCTAGCTTTGAACGTTTGAATAATTCAATTATTGAAAAAGATGAACAAATTAAAAGATTAAATAATACGTTAAATGAAGAAGGTTTAAATATAACAATAGAGGAATTAGAAAAAAATAACAAAGATTTATACTCTAAGTTGAAATCTACTAGAAATAATTTAGAATCTATTAGACTTGATAGAGACATGAAACAAAAGAGGAATAATGAACTTGAAAATGATATTAATCAATTGAAATTGTCAATTAATGAACTGGAATTAAAATCTTTGGATAAAATTAATATTGAAAAATCAATTGAAGAAACTAAAGATCAATTAATTGAAATTGAAAAAAATATTAATATTTGTAAAGATAAGATTAAAGAAAATGAAGGAAACGTTGAAAAATTTCTAAAAGATCTAGAAAGTCAAGAAAATATTAAAAATGATGATCTTAATAAGTTAAATAAACAAATAAAAGAATTTGAAGATATTAAAAATCATTTTATTAGAATTGATGAAGATATTAAAGAATTTAATGATAATGATATATCTAATAAATTTAAAGAAAGTAAATCCAACTTGAAGGAAATTGAATCAAATATTAACTTAATTAATTTGAGAATTGAAGAAGATCAAAAAGAACTTAAGGGATTAGAAGTTTTAGTTTCTGATTCTTCAAATCAAGAACGTAATATTAGATCAAATATTAATTTATTAAATTTTGAAGAAGATGTAATTGATATTGAGAATCAAATTAGTCAGCTTGATATCAAACAAGCACAAGCTCAGAGAAGTGAATATTTGAGGCAAGCTTCTGAATTGCAAGAAAAGCAAAAAGAATATCAGAAAGATTTAGCAACAAAATTAGGAGAAACAACACAATTAGAGAGACAAATGAATGATATTTTTAATGAAATTAATAGAGATTATAAAGATATTGATATTAAATATACATTAGAATATTCTAAATTACAGACAAAATTAGCAATGGCTACAGATTTAACAACATTATATAAAGCAACAGATAATGGAGTTATGGAATTTCATCAAACACAAATGACTAAAATCAATAATATAATTGATGAATTATGGAAGAAAACATATACAGGAAATGATGTTGAAACTATTAAAATTAAAGCTGATCCGATTTCTGTTAAAAGGAAAAGTGATACAACTGCGACTAATAATAGATCTTATAACTATAGAGTTGTTATGATTAAAAATGATATTGAACTTGATATGAGGGGTAGATGTTCAGCTGGTCAAAAAGTTCTTGCATCGATTATAATTCGAATTGCATTAGCAGAATGTTTTTGTTTAAATTTTGGTATGATTGCATTAGATGAACCAACTACCAATTTAGATGATGAAAATATTGAAAGTTTAGCTAAATCATTACATGAAATAATTAAAGAACGTTCAGTTCAAAGGAATTTTCAATTAATTATTATAACACATGATGAAAAATTTTTAAGATGTATGAATGCCGTTGATTTTACTGATCATTATTATAAAGTAATTAGAGATGAAAGATTAAATTCTACAATTAATAAAGTTAGTATTGCAAAAGTTATAGAATAATTAATTTTTATATATAAATTTATTTGTATTATAAAAATAAATTAAACTATTTATCTTTTATTGAATATTTTTTAATTTTTTCATCACCATTACCCTTTTTCCAAAGCCATAAAGCATCAATTGCATAATTTTTTACAGATAAATTTTTTTCTTTATCAGATGCATAAAATTGTAATAAATCTATAATTTTTAAAGTAATTATTAATTTCCAACATTCAATTTCAAAAGCGCCTTCTGTTCCTATATCATTTAAATTTTCATTATCACCAATTTCGTGAATTTGATATTTTAAAGTACCTAATTTAAATAAAATTCTACCTAAAGTACGTGAAGCTATACAAATTTGACCTGGATAAGTTGATCTTAAATAATGAGCTAATTCAGGTAATGTATAACCTGGTAATTCAGGATTTTTTGAATGATTATATAAACCTTGATTTTCATTTATATAATTTTTTAAATTTTCATTAGTTATAATATTACCTTTAAAATCAAATCTAACTGATTCAATTGAATCATAAAAAATTTCATTTGGTGGTTGCACAAAATCAGATTTCATCCATTCTAATTGTTTTGGATTTTTTGGTAAATCAGGGAAATATTTTTCATATAATTTATCATTAAATTTTGGATCATCAATATCTAATTCTTCATAAGGTTGAATTGGTTGTGGGAAATGTATATTTGAATTTAAAGAATTTAAATTTGAATTTATAATTTTATCATTTGATAGATTATTTATTTTAATTGCATCATCTAATGATGGACCTATATCATCATTTAAATTTTTTGAAAATTTTAAATTATTAATATTTTCATCAATTTCAATTTCTTTAAAATCTTCCCATTCAGTATCAGAATTTGGAGTTAAAGAAGTTGAATTTTGTTTAACTTTATCATTTTGATTTAAATAAATTACTTTTGCTTCTTTTTCAAATCTAATTTTTTTCTTATCATTATTTGCATTATTACTAATAGAATTATTATCAGAGAAAGTTAAGTTTTGATTTATTTTTGAAGATTTTAAAGCTGATTTTAAAGATGATGAATTTGAGATATTATGAGATTCCATATCATTATTGGTTATCATAATATTTTCTGTTGTTTCTTTATCTAATTTATGTTGACCACCAACCCAAGTACCAATTGAACCTTCAACTGGATCAAAAATTGAATTAATTTCATTATTATTATCTGTTGGACCACCATATTTTTTAGCTGATCTTTTAATTAACATTTGTAAAATTTTTGGATCTAAATTATCTAATAATTCCTGTTTTGCTTCTTCTCTTTCTTCAGTTGACATATGAGTTAAAATTTCTATATTTTCTTGGTGAATTTGTTCAATTTCAGATAATCCTGAATAATCTAATTTTCTTTCATTTTTATCCTTAAAATGTTTTAAATTTGTAATTGAATCATTTTCATAAATTTTATTTGATTCTATGATACCTGATATTGAAGATAAACCTTTTTTCTGTAATCTTTGTCTCCATTGGCTTGGTTTTTTACTTGATGGTTTTGGGAATCCTGAATTATTTGATGATTGGAGTTTAAAATTTGAGTTATTTAAATCAGGAACTGATGTATCATGTTCCACTATATCTCCTAACAAGTCCATAATGGGATGAGATTAGTGTATGTCTGTTTAAATTGTACAGTTTTTTCAGCAAAATGAACCAGATCAGAACAAAGATAGATTAAAAATAAATTAAAAAATAAAAAATTAAAAAAAAAAAAAATGAAATTTCATGATACTTACACCGCCACTTACACCGCCACCGCCATAGTTGTTGTTTTTGTTCATGTCGGATAAATTTCCCGATTGGGCGGTTGAAAAGGCGTGAAAATCGATTTAAAAAAAAAAAAAAAAATTCAATAAAATTTTTGTGAATCATCGAAAAAAAAAAATGTGGACCAATTAATTTCAGGCTGGGAAGCTGGCTGGGAGGCCGTTCCTCACAACTTTGAATGGATTTTGGTATTGTGATATTTTAAATTTTTAATATTGTTATTAAAACTAATTGTTGTTAGTCATTTCAGTTAAAAAAATAAATAAATAAATAAATAAATAAATAAATAAATAAAAAAATAAATTACAACTCAAGTCACAATGTCAAGAGGATTCTTTACAGAAAATATTCATCAATTACCACCAGATCCAATGTTTGGCCTTAAGGCTAGATATTTAAATGATAAAAGGGAAGATAAAGTTGATTTAGGTATTGGAGCTTATAGAGATGATAATGGTAAACCATGGATTTTACCATCTGTTAAATTAGCTGAGAATTTAATTCAAAACTCAAATGATTATAATCATGAATATTTACCAATTAATGGATTACCAGAATTTTTAACTGCATCATCAAAAGTAATTTTAGGTGAAAATTCAAAAGCTATTAAAGAAAATAAATTAATTTCAACTCAAACATTATCAGGTACAGGTTCATTACATGTTGCAGGTAGATTTATTAGAGATTATTTTAAATCAAAGGATGGTAATTCATCATTACCAATAATTTATATGTCAAATCCTACATGGGCAAATCATTTTCAAATTTTTGAAGTTTTAGGTTTAAAAACTTCAATTTATCCATATTGGGATTCTGAAACTAAATCATTAAATTTAGATGGATTTTTAAAAGCAATTGAAGATGCACCAAAAGGTTCAGTTTTCGTTTTACATGCAACAGCTCATAATCCAACTGGTTTAGATCCAAATAATAATGAATGGAAAAAAATTTTAAAAAAAATTTCAGATAATGAACATTTACCATTATTTGATTCTGCATATCAAGGATTTTCATCAGGTTCATTAGAAAAAGATGCATGGTCAGTACGTGAAGCTGTTAATAATAATGAATTAATTTATAAATTTCCAAGTATAATTATTTGTCAATCATTTGCTAAAAATGTTGGTATGTATGGTGAAAGAATTGGTGCAATTCATATTATTTTAAATGAATTTAATGAAAATTTAAATAATGCAATTAAATCACATTTAGCTAAAATTATTAGATCTGAAATTTCAAATCCACCAGCTTATGGAGCTAAAATTGTTACAAAAATTTTAACAACACCTGAATTATATAATCAATGGGAGAAAGATTTAATTACAATGTCAACAAGAATTAATAAAATGAGAAATGAATTAGTTGAAGAATTAGAACGTTTAAAAACTCCAGGTACTTGGCGTCATATTACTCAACAACAAGGTATGTTTTCATATACTGCATTAAATTCTAAACAAGTTGAAAAACTTGAAAAAGAGCATGGTATTTATTTACTTGGTAGTGGACGTGCAAGTATTGCAGGTCTTAACTCATCTAATGTTAAACGTGTTGCACAAGCAATTGATAAAGTTGTAAGAGAATAAATTAAATAAATTAAATAAATTAAATAAATTAAATAAATTTGTTATTTATTAAAAGCGCGTTGCGTTGCATGTGAAGAAAAAAAAACAAATTTATGTAAATATTCTTCTTATATAAATGTAATAATAATAACAAATCCGGTCCCAACGTTTATTAATATATATGTATATATATATATTATATATATATGTCGGTTTGCTCACTTTTCTTTTCTTTTTTTCTATTTTATTTCTATTTTATTTCTATTTTATTTCTATTTTATCGACACGGAAACATCTCTTTCCTCTATTTTTATACATTAAATTAAATTACATTAACAAGGTTAGATAATAAACATTATCCACCTCAAATTAATTACCAATTGATTTATTTTAAAATGTCAATTAGACCTTCAATTAAATATAATAAAGATATGAATTCTCAAAATTCAGATAATAACGTAATCTCAGATACAGAATGTGATATTCCTGATTCAATTGCAAATAATACAGTTAAGAGAAGATCATCTTCAATGTCTTCAATATTTTCACTTCATGAAGATCCTTTACCACCACCTGAAGAACATGAAATTAGAGCATTTACTGATGATAATAGACATTTATCATTTATTAGAAATTTACATATGGCAGATTGTATTACAATGTTAAATGGATTCTCAGGTTTTTATTCAATTATTTCTTGTTTAAGATTTACTTTAACTTCTCAATCTCATTATTTACAGCGTGCAATTTTTTTCACATTTTTAGGTTTATTCTTTGATTTCTTTGATGGTAAAGTTGCTAGATTAAGAAATAAATCATCTTTAATTGGTCAAGAATTAGATTCATTAGCTGATTTAATATCATTTGGTGTTGCACCATCTGCAATTGCATTTTGTACTGGTATGCAAACAACAACTGATGTACTTAATTTAGTATTTATGGTATTATGTGGTTTAGGTAGATTAGCTAGATTTAATGTAACAGTTGCAAATATACCAAAAGATCAAACTGGTAAATCAAAATATTTTGAAGGTTTACCAATACCAACTTCTTTATGGTTAGTTTTATTATTATCTTATTTAATTAGTCATGATATGATTGGTGAAAATTTACCTCTTGGTTTATTATTTCAAGGTACACCTTATGAATGGCATCCTTTAAGTAGTTTATATTTACTTCAAGGTTGCTTTATGATTAGTAAAACAATTCATATTAAAAAACCTTGAATGAATAGAAATTTTAAAATTGAAATTAAGAATAAAAAATTAATTATTATATAATCTTTTATTTATTTAATCCATTTATAGTTCATTTTTATTCATTTATGGGCAATTTAAATAATTATTTATTTATAAAAATATACTTATATATAAAAACCTTATTATTATTACAATTACTTAGTTCTCCTTATCGAAATGGTTTCCTATGTTTAACTTCCCATGATTGATATATATCCCTTTTATTATTATTATTATGATTATTATTATGATCATATCGACGCCTTTTAAACTGTGGTATATCAGGATTCCTTTTGATACTAGTTAAAGTTTGAACCTCACTCGTATCACTGATTTCAGATAATGAATCATCCGTATTTGGTAAGGTTTGAATCTTAGTAGCATATGATAAATTTAAACCATTTTTAAATTGACTCTTGCTTTTATTACTATTATTATTATTATTGTTATTATTATTATTATTGAAGCTTCCTGGATTTCGTTTGCTATTTAGTCTAGATTTAAAGGTTTCATTTCGAGCTCCAGCTCTCAAAAAATTTCTTTTTTTAACATTATTACTATTATTATTACTAATATTATTATTATTATTATTATTCTTAAAAGTCTCATCTGTCCTTTCATTTCTACGTTTTAAAAAATTCATTGGTTTCCTATCCTCATTCCTTCTATTGTTTATTCGATTAACTCCAATATTTGAAAATCTCGGAATTGAAGGTGGTGGCATAGTGCTTTTTCTTCTTTGTTCTTTTATTATTAAATTAGTCTTAACAGTTTCAATCTCACCTTTTAATTCTTTGATTTCATTCTGTAAAATTTTAATTCTATTAATTTTTTCTAATTTTTCAGCTGTTATATTTTCACTTAAATTTACACACCATGCATTTTCAAATAATCCAAATAAATATGCACCTAATGATTCATTTAATTCATAAATTGTATCATTAGATTTCTTCAATAATTTGGTTTGTTTATTCAAATTTTTTAATGAATTTAAAAATTTACTAGATCTCTTCTGATTAAAGAATGGCATATTTTCAACATTATCTCCAATTAACGGTATTTCAATTGAATTCCTATTAATATCCTTATCAAATATTTCAATCTTATTGTTATTATTATTATCAATCTCAACTTCATCGAGATTATCGTTGATTGTTCCAATTGAATGTAATGATTCATTATAACTTAATTTCTTACTAACCAATCCACCATCAAAATACTTATTCAATTGTGATAATTCATTATTATTATTAATTCCATATTGAACAGGTAATAATATAGGTATTATTAATGGAGATTTACCTGAATAAGGGGATGAGAGTGGGAATCTATTATTTTGTGATCTTTTAGGTGTTTGTGGATTACTCCCTTTAGTCAATATTACCTGCCTATCTTTATGCGGTGTCCCAGGTAATGAGCTCATAGTTGTTGTTTATATATATGAAAATCCTTGGAAATAATTTAAAACACAGACAATTTGATTGTTTACGATGTTTTTTTTAAGAAAAGAGAAGTTTTTAAAAAATTTAGTGACAAAACGAGGGTTAAGAAACTAAAAAATAATAAATTATCAACAAAAAAAAATACTTGAAAACATGTTAACCTTTTAAATTACTATATCTGCATAATTACTTAATACTATTTTCACTTACCAAATAGCTTTCTTCATTTGTTATTATTGGTATAATATTCCTTATGTAGTGGAATTAACTTTAAATATATTTACCTTTATAAATTAATTAGATATGAGTATTAATGTTGTTTTCTATAGATATCTCTCAAAAAAAAATAAAAAATAAAAAATACAATTGTTATACCCACCCAGGAGAAGAACCCACCCATCAAGGTTCTTTTTTTCCTTTCTTTTTATTCATCTTTTTGAATTTTCTATTAGTTTTTTTTGACGGGCAAACAGGCATTTGTGATGGATGTCGTATGTTGCATTTAGGGCATTGAGCAAGATTAGGACATAACTTCGTCTTATGTCTTCCATGGCAATCATAGCATATACTCCTCGATTCAGATTCTGGCTTGGATGCCTTTTGATCCTTATTTACCTTTATCTCTATTTCTTGATTATTATTATAATTATCTTTTTTATCAACTTTAATCTTCTTCTTCTTCGCTTTAAACTTTTTTTTACTCTTTTTTAATCCTTCAATGAATGATTGCTTTCCATTCTTATGTACTATATCACTGTTGTTGGAATTGATATTATTATTGGTAGAAATAGGATTGTTTCTTAAACCATTATTTTGTTCAATACTTAGCTTATTTATTGGATTGTATTTCCCCTTATTTGTTGATAAATTACGTTTTGTTTGATGTAATTGTCGATAAAATTTTTTAATAATGATTACTGGAGCTTTTATATTATCAATTCCTTCATAAACTAAATCATTCTCTACTGCATATAACCTAAGTTTTGATACAATTTGAATTTTAGGTAATTGGTGATTATTTATTTTATTGATAAATTGGAGTCTTTCCCATTCTTTAAGTTTTGTGGCCAATTTTACATTTTTATCAAGGGTAAAATTTGAATTTAGAATTCTAATTTCTTCATGAGGAAGAATAAATGAATAATTCTCAAGAACAGAAATAATAATTTCAGATGATGTTAATTTACTATTTCTTCCGTATCTCCAAAAGTTACCACCGTTTTTATCTTTAACAATAGAATTCAAAAGTAATGATTTAACCAATATTTCGGTAAAATAAGAAAAATGGTACTTTTTCCTTTCAGTACTATTTTTTACAATATCTTTATAATCAATATCACACTGGAAAGATTTGATAGTAGTTGTTAACCATCTCCACCAATGAAAGAAATTATTAATTGAAGTCAGTTTGGGTCCACAGAAAACTGCCTCTAAAATTTGAGGTGGTGGCTCTGAATAATTATAAAATTCATTGAATTCCTCCTCCAAATATAAATTATCTTGCTCTTTTCTGATATTGATTACCTCAGTGGACATTATATATAGTATGTCCTTCTTACTTTTATTAAAGTTATGATACATAATCAAAATTTGCTATTATTACAATAGTTTTATCTGAGCCACACATTAATTTGCACAATATTATTTTTTTCATCATGTTAAAAAGCGGGTGAAATTTTAATACGTTAATTATTTCATTATAATAAGGGGACTTGAAGTGTTTGTTGAATCAATATAACATTTCATCTATTTTATATATATATAATCTAGTAAATGTTAATAAAACGTATACCACTTAAAGGGAATCATATTGTATTTTTTAAAAAGTCATTTGGAATTGCTAGAAATTACAGTATGGATAATAATAACAATAGAAACGATAACAAAGATGTCATTGTAAAAGATGAATCTGAATGGAGGGCAATACTTTCACCAGCACAATTTGCCGTATTAAGAGAGAAGGCTACAGAACGTCCAGATACAGGTATTTATAATCATTTTGATAAAGAAGGTATTTACGATTGTGCTGGATGTGGCCAACCATTATATAAATCAACTACCAAATTTAATTCAGGTTGTGGTTGGCCAGCATTTTATGAAGGTTTACCAGGTGCAATCAAAACTGAAACAGATACAAGTTTTGGTAGAGTACGTACAGAGATTATGTGCAGTAAATGTGGTGGTCATTTAGGTCATGTCTTTAAAGGTGAAGGTTTTAATACCCCAACAGATGAAAGACATTGTGTAAATTCAATTAGTTTAAAATTTAAGGAAAAATAATTATTAGTTCAAATTTTTATGAATTTTATATACATAAATATAATACTTTATATAAATTATGATATAAAATTCAAAGTTTATTCTTGCTTTAATAATATAATTTAAGGCATCAATTGGAAGGTTAGTAAAATGAATTATTTGATTAATGAATATGATATTGAATATAAATTTATTATATTCAATTTGCTTTCTTTTTATACATACTAGTTAAGATATTCATAAGAATGAATTTCAACTTTCCATCCATCAGGATCTGCAATTGTTGCAGAATCAATATTTTTTTCTAAGAATTTTATATTCTTTGATTCTAATTCTTTAATGAAAGAAGTTGAATCTTTTAAAGAAATTGAAAAATGATCAAATCCAATGATTGAATCATCTTTACCAAAGATATAATAACCTTCAAATGAATCATCATTTTCAGTTCCCCAATTATGAGTTAATTCAATTATTGATTGTCTATAAGCTTGTTCAATTGGATTTTCTTTACCTTCGATATAAGCAGGATCATGTTCATAACCTAAGAAATAAAGAGTAAATTTAGCATCAGGGAAATCTCTTTTAGAATATAATTTCATACCTAATATATCTTTATAAAAACTTAATGATTTGATTGGATCTTTAATTCTAACCATTGTATGATTCATTCTATTTGATGATAAATTATAAATTTCTGGTTTTTTATCAATTGCATTCTCAATTAGTTCAACCCAATATTGATCGGGATCGAGAACAAATGCAATATTTTTTTGTCTACCATCTTCAAGTCTTTTCTTAAATTCAACACCTTGTTCTAATAAATGTTTTTGAGCTGCTTCAATATTTGAAACAGCAAAACATAAATGACCAAATCCTCTATATGGATCAGTATTACCATTGAAAATTTTGACATTTGAACTAGAATTTTTTAAATTTCTTAATTCTACAACACCATTTCTTTGTGAAACAGGTTTACCTTTATTTGGACTACCTTCAGAATCTAATGCAATAAATGCAGAAGTATATTTTTCATTGTTAATTTCATGAATAACAGAAACTCCAAATGCTTGTTTGTACCATTGAACAGAGTTTTCAAGATTTGAAACGTGTAAGCAAGTAGTGTTAGTTATTAATGTTGTGTCTACCATTGTAATTGTATATGTTATAACTTGATGGTTGCAATATATATTCCAGTAAAAGGAAACAAAGTAAAAAAACTTGTAAATGATGACTAATCAGACAGACATTCATATTAATTATTAATATAGTAAATAGTTGCGATATTAAAATGCTCATTTTTTTTTCTCTCACAGAGTTGTTAATTATTTTGTTTGTTTCCTTATAATTTTACAACGAATTTTTGTTGTGATTGATATTTATGAATTGGGATAGGACTACATTGGATAAAATTGGTATGATATAATAAAATAGTATATACACATATTATATTTATAAGTATTGATGCAGCAATTGAATCAAAGGGAACCTACACCGATAGAAAAAGAAGATTTACTTTTAATTATGGAATTACAACAACAGAATCATTATATTTCAAACAAATTGAAAGTTAAACCGCCATCAAATTTTGAGATTTTTCATGCTTGTGTAAACGATCTTACAGGTAAAGATAAACTTGCAAAAGTTGTACTTTATAGTATACGATTATTAACAACTATTAATAATATTCATGGACTTGGCAATCCAATCGTTTCACGTTCAATTAGATCAGCAAAATTAATGGAACAAACTATTGAAAAACAAACAGATATTATATTAGATGATTCAATTCCAACAAGCACAACATCATCATCTTCACCATCTAGTGGTATTTTAAATTTATCATCAATTAATTATATTTTACCAATTATTTCAAGATTTTTAATAAAATCATCAACTTTAATATCGAAATCAAAATTACAAAGATGTTTATTATTATTATTGGCATTTTTAGTAAATAAATTATCAGATTTAATGAATGGTTTAAGTATTTATCGTCATCTTTTACGTGCAGGTACAATACCGTTTAGAATTTGGAAATTCTCAAATCATATTCGTTATACTATTAAAATATTATTAGATAGATCAAAATTTGATAGTACAGCAATTAAATTAGAAAAAATTTTAAAATATTGGACTTCAAAAGATCTAATTTCACAAATGGCAAATTTTTGGTTTGCAATTAGTGATGAAATTTTATTAATATTTAGATTTAAATTATTATTAGATGGTAAAAATGGTGGTAGTAAAATTTCAAAAGCTTTATATACATGGGCTGAAGATCATGAATTATATTCATGGATGGCAACTATCTTACTTGGTTTAAATAATGATTGGAATAAATTGATATTATTAAAGGATAAAGAATCTAAAATTATTTTAAATCAAAAAGTTAAAGCTCGAACAAAAAGAATTGTTGGTGATTTTAAAAGAAAAAATGGAGTTTTACAATCATTAGATTTAGAAGATGATTATGAATTAAATTCAATATATTTAAATAAATTAGAGGAAACGAGAAAAGATATTAAAACTGTTGAAATTAATTCAATTAGACTTTTATGTGATTTAGTTTTTGATGCAAAATATATATTTAATTTAAATATGAATAAAATATTGCATGTATCTCTTGGTGTTTCAAGTGGTTGTCTTGGTTTATATAATGTATGGAGACAACAAAAGGAACGTTTAATTAAAGAAGCAATAGATAAAGCTAAAGTTGAACTAGAATCAGAAATAGATAATTCTATTAAGAAAGTGTAATTTATTATTATAATTATTAAATGAATATATAAATGAATAATATAATGTATAATATGCTATAATATATTAATAAATTTTACATTAAAACACCTTTAGTTGATGGAACATCTGTTGAACCTGTTGAAGTTAAAGCATCTTTCATTGCAACAGCTAATGCTTTAAAAGCACTTTCACTACGATGATGATCATTACGACCTCTAATACAATCGACATGTAAAGTAATTCTTGCAGATGTTGCAAAACTTTCAAAAACATGTTCAATCATTTCACAACTTAAATCACCAATTTTTTCTCTTTTTAAACCAAGATCTATAACTGCATAAGGTCTATTACTTATATCAACAACTGCACGACTTAAAGCTTCATCAAGTGGTGCATATGCACTACCAAATCTTTTAATACCTTTAATTGGACCATGAGATGTTAAAGCTTGATGAAATGCTTCACCAAGTGCAATAGATACATCCTCTGCACTATGATGATCATCAATATGTAAATCTCCAATACATTCAATAATTAATGACCAACCAGCATGTTTTGCTAATGCATGTAACATATGATCTAAAAATCCAATACCTGTATGAATCATAATAACTTGAGTTTTTGCATCTGGGGCTGGTTCATAAGTTTTTTGTAAAATTGAAGATGGTAATCCAATATGACCACCCTTTAATGAAATTGCAATTTGAATTTTTGTTTCATTTGTTATTCTTCTAATAAAAGCTGTATGTTTACGAAATTCACCTTCAGCTGCACTATCATCTTCAAGCTTATGTTTCTTATTACATGACTCTTTTATTGATGCAGACATTATTGATATCGTTTTATAACTATATAATTATTATTATATCCAGTAAAACCAATCCTCTAATCATCTAATCATCTAATCATCTTAATCAAAAATAATCACAATATAACAAATTAAAATGATAGTAAAATTTCAGATCGGAAGCGTCGTCGCCTTTTCCAGAAACAAAAGGACAAAAAAGTGAAAAATTTCTTTTTTTTCTTCTCCCTACGGAGAACGAGGGAATAAATTGTTATAATATGTGGTAATTTAATATATGTTGAAATTAACTATTTTAATAATCATTGATGTAAAGAAAGTGTTTATTTGAATTAGACTTATTAAAAGATTCTGATTTGATACATTCTCTTATATCCATTCTTATATATTTCACATTTTGCATTTCAGATTTCAAATTTTATATTTTATATTATATATTGGTAAATAAAAAATGTTGAGAAATATATATTACAAAACGTACATTTCATTGTGCAACACGTTTACAAATTACTAAACCAAAGGTAGATCCCGTTCCAATCGATAAAACATCAAAACCAAGTGGTTTTATTCAAGGTAAACCAGTTAAAAATTATTATATTGATGAAAATAATGAAATCGTTATTAAAGTTCAACCATTAAATCGTACTGGTGAAAGTGATGAAAAAATGAGAAAGAGATTAGTTTATCAAAGTAGAAAAAGGGGTATTTTAGAAACTGATATTTTATTATCACGTTTTGCTAAAACACATTTAGATAATTTTAATAGAAAACAATTAGAAGAATATGATAAACTTCTTGATGAATTAGATTGGGATATATATTACTGGGCAACTGAAAATTACTCAATTACTCCACTTCCTGATAAATGGAAAAATTCTGAAGTTTTAAAAATTTTACAAGAATATTCAAAGAACTCTGAAAAGGAAATTTTAAGAATGCCAGCTTTAAATTAAGTTATGTTTTTATTCTAATTTTAAATTAACAAATATCAACCAATCAATCTATTGATTTATTTTTATATATTTGGTATTTACTATATAATTCGACTATTTAGTTTTATTTTATGATTAATGATTAGTCAAGTAATATATATTTTCTTTTTTACTACCTCATTTTTGATCCTTTAATTCATTAAGTTTATCATTAATATTAATTTCTTCAGCAGCTTTCCTCATTTTTTCAAACTTTCTTTCATTTTCAGCTAATTCTTCAAATTGTTTTTCATTATCTAATAATGCTTGAATTCCTATAACACCACATTCATTAAATCTTTCTAATAATTCTTCTGCTTTATCAACAGGTATAGTTGCAAATACTTTATTAACTTCATCTAAACTACCTGTTGAAAGAGCTTTTTTCATATCTTCAGGTAATTTATCATAAATTTCATATTCAGGTGTACCCTTTGGTGGTACTGTAACAATTAATTCTGAATTTGGATCAACAGATCTTAATTGAATTTGTTCAACACCTTCTTCATTAATCTCTTTCTCTTGTTCTTCTTTAATTAATTCACATCTCTTTTTAACATGATCAATCATACGTGAACATTCTTGTTCATATGCAATTTTACCAGGTGTATTATCTTTTTCAAGTTGATTGAATAATTGTTTAACATAATTTAATCTAACATCTCTTGGCATATTTGGATTTGGAGGATTTTCTAATAAATCTGCTGAAAATTGTAATAACATACTTTTTCTAATTGTATTAATTGAATTTTCATTATCATCATTTAATTGAAAATCAAAAGATTTCATTAATAATGCATCCTTTTGATGAGTACATGCAATAAATGGATGTTCTAGTAAATAAGTTGAACATGCCTTTAATGAAGGTAATTTACTGAATTCAATAGTTTCAGGTAATAATTCTAAATCATCTAATTCGGATATTGGTTTAGAAGGTTTTTTTTCTAATAATTTAATAGAACCAGATGAATTAATTGTTTCAATTGATTTATTTGTTGTAATTTCTGTTGATTTTGAAGTTGAAGCTGAAGTTGAATTTGTACTTGAATTTGGACTTGAATTTGAGTTCTCCTTTGATTGTTTATTAATAAAAGATGTATTCCATCCATCATGAATATCATCACTTGTAATATGTTGAACTTTTTCTTTATTAAATTCTTCAAGTTTTGGATCAATTTGTTTTAAAACATTTTCAATTTTTTGTCTATGTTCAATAACTTTTTTTCTAATATTTGAACCATTTACATCTAAATTTTCCTTTTTTAAATCACCTTCAATTTGAGTAAATAAATCTTCAACCATTTCATTATAAGTTGGAGAATCATCAGTTTGAGCTTCTAAAGTACATTTTTCAGATTTATCAAATTTAGAATTGATAAAATTATTTCTTTCAGATTCAGATTCTAATTGAGAATCTGTAAATGTTGAAAGTAATAAATCAACACGTTTATTTAATTGAGTATACATTTCCTTTTGAACTTTTAAACCTTTAATTTGTTGTTCTCTTTGCATACGTTTTTCATGAATATCTCTTTGTTTCCAACGAATAAATGAATTTTTATCAACATTTGGATGAACTTCAACATCTGAATCATCAGATATTTCCAATTTGTCCCATTTGGAGTAATCAATTGCCATTTTTTTTTTATTAATTCTTGCTATTAAATAAAAATAGTTTGATTAATTAAAAACTTAAGATAATAGCTAAAATAGAAAGAACATAAGAAGCTAATAAAAAAATGGGATAATGAAATCAGGGAATTATATCGAAATGCTTTCAAAACTCTTTTAGATTCCTAGTTAGGAATACGTAATCGCTGAGCTTTTTCCTCTATAGCTCGTCTAAATTATTATGGTTTTCAAGAAAAAAAAGAAAAATATACACAGTTTGCCACCAGAATATTCTGGAACGTGTTTGCATTTGTTGTAACATTTATTGTTGCTGTTCTATATCAGATATAATTATTTTTTAACTCAACATATACAATAACAAATATATATATATATATATATATATATACATACCTTACTAAAATACTAAGAGATTATGTCATTAAGTAACACACCAAGGGTTAGATCATCGCTTTCAAAAGAAGCAGATATATCATTGACTAATCAAGATAAAGAGTCTAAATTTGAAAATAATTCAGATAAATTACTTGAACAGTCAATTTCACGTAATCAACAACAATCACAAAATGGTAAAGAACCTGATAAGAAACGCAAGGATAATATTAATCAAAAGATTGCTGAGTTACTTGAACTTATACCTCCAACTTTTTTTTCTGATATAAGTGAAAAGAATTCAGGTACTAAAGATGGTAAACCAAATAAGGGACAAATTTTAAGTAAAAGTGTTGATTATATAACTTTTTTACAAAACGAAATTGACAGTAGAAACAGAAAAGAAGTTGAACTAACAATGTTATTGCAACAATCTCCACACAACAAACATACTGTCGCAGAGGAAATGTTAGCTAAAATTGGCGTTGGCCCCCTCGCGGAAGAATAAAGTGCTAGAAAAGAGTTGAAAATGAAGTTATTAAGAGACGAGAAAAAAAAGAAAATATTTGCTGAGGAGTGAAAATTTTATTTGAATTTATTTTTTTTTTTATTTGGATTTTACTTTATTTTATTTTATTTTATTATACTATATTTGAATTTGGTTATATGTTCTCTGTCTATTAGTATAATCTGTTTTTCCCATTAATCTATCCAAAATGAAAACTCCAATAGTTTCGGTACCTTCAGTGGACAATTCTTACATAGCTTCCAACATCTCATATCCTGGAAGAAACCAAATTTGCATTCAAAAATTAGAAGATTCTTTAAATTATCAAATCGATCTTTCAACAAATATAGAATTTGAAAATGATGAATCAGTTAGAAGTATAAAATGGATTAGACTTGAAAATAATAACAATATTTCAACACCTTCTAAAAAAAGGAGAAATTCAGATTCTACATCAGGTTCAGATAATAATTCTAATTCTAACTCTATTTCTAAATTTTTAGATTATTTAGTAATATTACTAGAAACTGGTGAAATTTTAATTTACTCTATTTTAACAAAAGAATTTGTAAATAAAATTTCAACAGAATACCCGTTTTCTGCCATTGAAGTTATAAATAAAGTTGGTTATTCTAAAAAATCTTTATATAATTATGATTATGATTTGATTGCATTTGATTCAAATTCTTTATCATTAAAATTTCTTTCATCATCTTCACCACAATTAATTAATTCAATTCCATTTAAGGAAGATCCAAATATTTCATTTATATTATTTAATTCAAATATACTTAAAAATAATAAATCTGAAAATATTGAACTTATTTTAGCATCTGATAAATTTATTTATTTACTTAATAAAAATCATGAAATTATTCAATCAATTGATATTAAATTAAATTCATCAAATGAATCAAATTCTAAAATTTCATCAATTAAAAAAATTATTAAAAAAGATTCATTACTTTATATTATTAGAACAGATTGTTCAAATATTCAAGTTATTGATATCAATGATAAAAATAATAATTCTATAATTTTAACTTCATCTAATAATATAACAGATATTACCTTACTAAAATCAAATAATTCAAATATTATATCAGCTACATTAATTGATGGAACAATTGAATTATTTAAAATTGATAATAATGAAAAGGTTAAATTTGCTAAATTAGAAATTGATGGTGGTAATGATATTGGTAAATTTATTTGTTTATTAAATTCTAATGGCAATGGTATAATTGAAGGTGTTTATAAAGGTATTTGGTATGATAACTTTAATATTAAAATAACTGATTTTGAATTTGAAGATATAACAAAATTAAATGGTACAATTCAAATAAATGTAAGTGAATTGGAAGATCCAAAAGATGAGATTTTAAATTTAATTGATAGTGGAGATGAAGAAGTTGAAGTTGATAATAATAATAATAATAATAATAATGAAGAAGAAGAATTAAATGAAGTTATTATTTCAAATGAAAAAATTGAAGATTTTACTTGTCAAGAACTTTCACAAATTATAGAATTAACAAAGGAAAGATTATCAAATAAGAAAAATGATGAATATGATACTAAACTATCATATATTTTATCACAAAATACTAAGTTTGCTAAATCCGCAATTTATTTATTATCAATTGAAGAATCAATTATATTATTTAATAAAATTTCATTTATTATATCGCATTATCAAACAGAATTAATAAATCAAGATTTTGAATTTTTAAGTAATATTAAAACATGGTTAAAATGGTTGATAATTTTACGTGGTTCTATAATTACAACAAATGAAGAATCTATTGATTGGTTAAAATTATTACAATGTGAATTTAAACAAGAATCTAACTCACTTAATGGTATGATTAAATTAACAGGTAAATTAAGTTTATTAAAGGATCAACTTAATGTAAGGAAGGAAATGATGAAAAGAAATGAATCTGATAATGAATCAGGAAATGGAAAGGAAATTGAAGGTGATGATGAAATTAATAATAGTGATGAAGAAGATGGAACAACAATTATTGGTGACAGTGTCGTTTTAGATGGTGAAGGTGGATTTGAAGAATTAGAAGAAGAGTGAAATATAAAGAATATCAACAAATTAATTGACTGATACGCGGGTGTTTCCGAGGGTGAAAATAAAGTGAGAGGATGGTGAAAAATATAAGCAAAAAAAAAAAATAAGAAAAAAAAAATTTTTTATTTTTGTTTCAAAATTTTTTATTTCATTGCTTTGTTTCTTTTTATTATTATCTCTTTTCTATCAAATATATTTTTATATGATATTCTTTATATATTTCATATTATAATATATAGAGTTTTCTATCTAATAAGTTAATCTATTTTCTTTGAAATATTCCCTTTTTTTTTTTTATAAATATTTTAGAAATGGCAGCATCAGAAGAAAAAATTTACATCTCATATAACTGTGTTCATAAATTATGTCAAAAGGCAGCTGCTGAAATCCTTACAAAAATAGGTAAACCAGATGTAATTGTTGCAATTGGTGGTGGTGGATTTATCCCTTCAAGAATTATTCGTACATTTTTAAAACAACCAGGAGAAAAAAATATCCCAATTCAAGCAATCGGTTTATCTCTTTATGAAGATATGGGTACTGGATCTGATACAATTGGTAAAGAAGTTATTAGAACTCAATGGTTAGATTTTGGAGCATTAGCACAACATTTTGATTCATTAATTGGTAAAAATATTTTAATTGTTGATGAAGTTGATGATACAAGAACAACCCTTCATTATGCATTAACAGAATTATATAACGATATTAAGGAAAATGCTGAAAAATTAGGTAAAAGTATGGAAAATACAAAATTCTCAATCTTTGTTGTTAATAATAAATTAAAACCAAAAAGAGCAGAATTAAATAAAACTTTCATGAATGGTGGTATTTATATAGCAGGTGAAGATGTTAACGATAAATGGATAGCTTATCCTTGGGAATCAGACGATATTGACACTCATACAAAATTTGCTATCGAACAAGGTAACAATTAATTTCAATATAGTAATAAAAGAGAAAAAAAAGTATATTAGGTACAATAGTAAATATATATAAAAAAATTTATATATACATACACATTTAACAAAAATTTTATAATCAAATAATTTCAATTATTTTTTAGAACTAATTTCATTTATCTTTTCTTGCATGTCAACCATTTGTTGAACTTGTTGTCTTAATAGATCTTTCAAGTCATCAACATCTGCGGTTAATTCACCAACTCTTTCCTCTTTCTCTCCAAGTAAAACTAAAACTTTTTGATAATTTTTCTCGAGTTTTTCAATTTCATCCTGTTTCCTCTTATTTTCATCACGAACATTTTGAACTTGACTATTATCTTCAATTAATTTCAAAATTTCTTCACTTGCAGCATCTTTCTCATTTTCTAATGTTTTGATTTCATCCTTTAATGTATTAACTTCAAGTTCAAGCATTCTAACATGTCCACTTAATTTTTTAATTAATTGAATGTTTAATCCTGTATTGATGTTACCATTGACATTATTGATATTGTGGTAAGAGCTACTACCATTTAGAGTACTTACATGTTCACTTTCTGCATCCATACCTAATGGTATATCATCATTTTGAGGTAAAAATTCATGTGATAAATTATGAAATGATGCAGAATCTGATAAAAATGGAGTATGATTCATATCAATAATAGGTGATGTTAATTGGTCGTTATTATCTAATGAAATAATAGAATTTTGATGTCTTAAAACTTTGTCTTGAGCTGACATTGAACTCATGCCATTTAACTTATGAATTGAAAATGATGAATTTGATGCTGATAATCTTGGTGTTGTTGATGATTCACCAACTGATATTGAAAATCTTTTATTTGATGAAGACCGTCCTAATGTTGCTGGATTGTTAAATGATTTCATATGATTAAGAGATGATGAGGATGATAAATCTTGTAAATAAAATGAATTTTGGTTTATCATTTGTGATGAATTAAAGTCATTTGAACGTAATTTTAATGAAGTTTCTAAATTTTCTTTTTGCTCTTCCAAAGTTTGAATCTTTTTCTCAAAATTTTCTGTCTCTTTGTTAAATTCATCCTTTAACTGATTGATATTATCAATTAATGTGTCATTGGTAGATGTTAATGAAGTAATTTTCTTCTTTAAGGATTCTATTTCATTGTTTAAAACTTCTTCGTTCTCCTTCAAATCATTGTTCAAACTAGATTTTTGTTTCAAATCGTTGGTTAAGACCTTGATTTTTTTAGAATAAATAATATTTGAATTCGTTAGTTCTTCAATCTGAATTTCAAAATTAGAAATCTTCTTCAAATATGAACTTTCAATAACTTTCCAATTTTCTTGAGCTTGATCATATTGCATTTGAAGTATTTCAGTATCGTTAGAACACTTTTCAGTATTTATTGAATTTTCATTTTGAAACCTGAGTGTTTCAATTTTTTCTCCCAATCTTTTAATCTCTAATTCACTATCCCTTGAAATATCTAAAACTTTATTTCTTTCTGTTTTTAGCTGATTTTCTAAATCATTTATAGTAGATTGTTTTTCATCAACTGTTCGATCAAACAACGCTTGTAATTTTTCATATTTTTCTAAAGTTTCATCCTTAAATTTACGCTCTTCGTCTAAATCTTTTAGTGCTTTACTTAGTTGAACATCAAATTTACTGAATTTAATTTCTTTCAATTCATCTGTTAAACTATCGTTAGCTCTAACAAGGGAATCATATTTGGATCTTAATGTCTGTAATGCTAATCTTTCTTCAACTAATGCACGTTCATTATCGTCAAATTCAATCATTTTTTTCTCTAAACCCTCAATTTTATTATTAAGCTCATCAATAGTTTTTTCATATTGTTCATTATCCTCTTCAAGTTCACTTTCTCTCTGTTTCAACTTTTTAATTGATTGATTTAATAAAAATTCTTTCTTGGAAAGTTTTGTACCTTCTTCTAATAAATTTTGAATCTGTGTATCTTTATCTTTCAACTTATTTAATAAATCAATTTCTTTTGGCATGGCAGATGATTCAAGTTTTTTATTGGATACATTAAGTTGATTTTCAAGCTTAGAAATTCTTGCCAGATTATTATTAACATTCTGAGTTACCTTATCATCGACATATTTTTTTAATTGATTAATTAGATCTTCTCGTTGCTTATCTTTTATTATGTCTGGAATTAACTTATTCAAATCATAATTTTCATTTGAATCACCATTGTCATTGTTATCATTATTATTAATCTCATTGGTATTATTGTTAGTATCATTAGTATTATCATCATTATTATTCTCAACATTTTGATTTAAATTGGATTTTTCTTGAATTGAAAACTCTTTTGATTTCTTTTTCAGTTTATTTTTTTCAGTTTTAGTGTTAGCAGCTAATGCTAACCTTTCTCGCAATGATAGTTTCTTTTTTTTCTCTTTTGGAGGTATCGTGACATTTTCTTCATTCTTCTGTGCTTCTCCTTTTCCTTCTTTTGCAATATCCTCCTCTTCTGCATCAATCTCTATATTGTTTTCCTTTTCGTTTAGTTGATTTTCATTATTATCGTTACCATCCAAATTGTTTTCTTTGTGATTAGTAACATCTCCATCTTGTTTGTTTGATTCAATGATTTCAGTTGATGATGGTTTTATTATTGAATCAGCAGATTCTTGAGAATCACCTTTTCTTTTGTCAACATTATCATTCATGATTGTTGGGTCCTTGGTAATAATGGCTGCGTCTTCACTCATAATGTCTTGTTAAACTATAAATTAAATGAAATAATTGGGAGAGACAGAGACAAAATTTAATATTATCAACTGTTTATATTCTTTTCACTCTGCACAGAATTTAAATTTAATAAGGCGCTACATTATCAAAATGAAATGAAATTTTTAGTATCGTGCAAATCATTTTAATCAACACAACATTACGAAATTAGAGTTATTTAATTGTTGGAAAAATTATTCCAAGTGTATATACATAAACCAATTTTCAGTATATTAGTTATAATTGATAATTCCAACACGGTCAAAATCCATAGACTGATCTATATGCCAAGCCAATTCTTTCCTTAAAGAATCGTCCTTTATATATTTGCCAACACTTTTACCAGAAAATTTAACTACATTTTCTTTGTTGGCTAATGCATCGAATAAATCGTTCAGTCTAGTATCATTATCATCTTTATTATCTACTTCAACTGATATTATTCTACCTTGATTAATATCAAATTTTAAACTAATATTATTATAATCTATAGTAAACTCCATTTGAAATCTTGGAGTTTTACCAAATATCCAATCCCAATCTTTTAGTTGATTATATGTTTGGGTAACTTCAGCAGGTAATTCAGTTAAGTCATCAATTTTGAAAATTTGGCATTCATAATTATCTTGTTTGATTAAATCTAAATTATCAAAATTGGATTTTGTAATAAAATTCTCTAAATTGGTTGGCACTCCGAATTTTTTACTAAACGAATCCACGCATATTTTAACGAAAATATCCTCATCAATATTACAATTTTTAATTGGACTTGGAATTGAATCTGTTGCTTTATCCTTGATACTGTTCAATCTTTTCTTATCCAATTTTAATAGTTTACCTAAAGTTGATAAATCAGATTGTAATAACATTGTACCATGATGAAGAGATTTACCTTTGGAAATTTGAAAAGCGGAACCACTAATTTTCATTTTATCATTCTTATTAATCATATCACCCTTTTCATTAATATCCAATTCGAAAATATCATGAGATTTATTTAAATTATAGTAATTATTCCAAGTTTTGATCAATTCTGTTGTAAAAGCTGTACGTGAAAAATCATTTTTAGAACAAATAAATGAAAAATTATAGTTTCCTAAATCGTGAACAACGGTACCACCACCTGAAAATCTTCTTAATATTGGAATTGAAAAAGTTGATGCAAGTCTTAGATTAATTTCTCTAAAAATATTTTGATTTTTACCTAAAACGATACAATTCGAATTTTTGTATAGAAAAAGTCTTTTTGAAAATTTATTTAATGGGTCTTTTGGATCTGGATAATTATCGTAAATAAATTTTTCAATACTTAAATTAAGTCTAGGATCTCTTAACTTAGAAACAAAAATTAATGGTAAATCCGATTTAATTATATTTTTAATATTCATCAAATTTGGTATTTTATCGAACATTGGAATATCATCCTTATGTAGAAAATTTTTTATCTTATCTAAACCTTCAACAGTAGATTCGGGCATTTTATCAACCGGTAGATCTGTCTTGTGAATATTTTGAAAAGCATTTTCGATGAAATCATCAGTAGAAGGTATATTTGAATCATTTTCAATTGATAATGAATTGGAAGGATCGCTTTTCATCATTTTAATAAAATCTTCTGTTGTCATTGTTTGAGGATCATTCATAGGTATATAAGAATTCTTATTCAAATTATCATTAATTATTGGTGTTGGATCTGAATATGGTGACATTGATATATTTGAAAAATCATAAGGATCATTAGCATCTGAATCGTTCAAATCTGGATTTTCTAAATTTTCCACTTCTTTTAAAGTATCTTTATCAAAGAAATATTTCAAATTTGGATCATTATCTAAGGTATCTTTTATATCATGAATATTTAAATCGTAACCTTTGCCATCTTTAGTTTTATTCGGTTCTGCTGATAAAGTAAAATTTGGTGGTATAGTATAAAATCTTCTAAAAGAGTTGATATAGGAATATGATAAACTTTTAAAGATACAATGATGATTTGATATCATAGTATCGCAGTGACTGACTATTGGTAGATAATTTTGAGATGATGTGTTTAGTACTGATAATAATGAACATCATATTAAAAGGAGGAACCATCATATGAAAAATTATTTATAATGACTCCGTGTTGAGATGAGAAGAACAAAATAAATTTTGTGCGCTTCATGATGTCACATATATCGGGAACCGTTAAAGTCAAACAAAATTGGACTGATTTTCAACGGTAAAGTACTTAGACTATAACAATAGTTAATATACTTTAGATTACTATGCAAGTTTAAGCTAAGATGGAATACAAGTTGCTAAATCTCTGTAATGTCTATAAGGTAAATTCATTATATATTAAGAAGAATCTTTTTTTTAAAACCAGATATTAATTCAAATATTGAACTTATGTTTAATTTAAACAACAAAACAGGGTTATGCTTTCTTTAAACTCAATCAAATATTTATATTGTGTTTTTGTTTATTTAAAGGTATTTATTTTTTAATTTTTGTTTTATTTTATAAGTTTACAAGTAACATGTTTAAACAATTCAATGTTTTCTTTAAAAAATAATACGTAAAATTTAGATTAATAAAAAGAGGGCTTAATAATTAAAATTAACATCGAAAATTGTTTATTTGTCGGATTATTCTTTTAGTATTAAAATATAGTTACTTTTTAGAACTTAAAATGCATGATGAATATATATAGCCATATGAACTTATATATATATATAGAGATCATACGTCAACTATAGTAAATAACCGACAAGTACAATTATCTATAGCAGATTAGAAGTTACTTAAGCAAAATATCAATAGATAATGTATTAAATACCACGGGAGAAACTAATGATTGAATCCAGTACCTTACCTCAAACCGCAAGCTCTCCGCATAAGAATTTAAATTCAAATAATATGAATCAGGATAAAGATGAACAAATGTTTGGTTTTTCACCTGAAAAAGAATCCACCGAATATCACACTAGATATCTTGGCTTCAATATTGTTACCGAACCTAATGATTTTGGTATTCGTATTACCATAAGCAATAATTTTGGAGCTGTTGGGAAAGACCATATTACTTTCTGGAGTTCACCGTTCTCCGTTCTCATTCCAAGGATGTTCATTTTGTATATATGAAAGTAATTACCTGATTTATATCACATAGTTCCAATAGGTGCTGTACTTTTTAATGGTTGAGGTACATTAACTGGTTTGTAATCCCAAAAGTATGGTGTCTGATATAATTTTAGTTCAGCTTTAGTTGGTACATAAGCTACCAATGGTTAGTGTCTAGTAAATCTAGTCTTTTCCTAAGTTAGATCAATAGCTGTAGCAGAATTATTGGTGGATTTAAAAGAATCAAAATAACACATACTGGTGAGGATTGGCTGATTTGAACTGAATTTTCCTTTCATCTTTCATAAGAGTTCTTTGAAGTGCTTCTGTATTAAATTGAAAGTTATTATTAACTGTCCTATTAAGGAGTTCAGTCACTAAGTGGTATACCATATGTCTTAAAATATTTAAGAATCCAAGTTCTTTGATTGTTAATTTTGCCGTTTCTTATATTGTTTAAATAATTTAAGTCATCACTGAATCTATTGTTAATCTGGCAATCTTTCTATATTCCAGGAAATCTTGACCAGTGTTCATCTAATTTTAAGATTTGGGCCTTTTGTTGAATTAAACCAGTAGCATCATAAATCTCTAAAACTATAGTAACTTGAGCTTCAATAGGAAGGGCGTATAATTTGGCACTATACAAGCACCTCACGCATTAGAAATATCCATAAAATGAGTGTTTAACATAGGTGTAAAATTACAACTGACTTTATGGAAAACTTCGTTCCATTTTAACAGTTTGAAGATATTATTTAAGGAAGTTCTTATTATATTTCTTGATCGTTCAAGAATAATATTGTGTTTAGTTTCATCGAAACGATTACAGGTAATAACTAAATTCTTTGCTGTTGGGCCATAGGTTTTTTTACTAAGTGATTCAAGTGAGAAAAGCTGAATAATTAAGTCTTTCAAGAAATATAGGATATCACTAGTAATGGTGAATTAAATTTTAAATAATTGACTGTGCCCACTTAGCAATATGTTTGAGCTTGGTCTCATTATAAGTTAATTAAATGAAGTGTTTATCAACTTTTAAGAGCGTTGTTTTTCCAAACAGTTATATAATTACTGGAGATGGAAGTAGGTGTATAGGTTTGGTGTTGTTTCTTTTTCAAGGAAAACATCGGGTATCAGTTCATCTTTATCCTAGTCCGAATTATCTTGAGGAGAAGTACATGCATCTTGTTGCAAAGTATTGAATTAAATGGTTTATCCAGTTGTGTTTAATAAGTTATCCATTGACATTTTGTTTGTAAGTGACTTCTAACCTATAGTTGTACTTTACTATTATTTTTCTATAATCTATATATATATTCCTATCTATATAATAGTCAGCTTTCAAGAAGAAGACTGTATTAAGTAAGAGAGAGTGTGTGTAGTTTCCCATTAGTGGAAGTTTCCCTCTAGTGGCTAAGTGTTGGGCGTTTCTTCCACATGTTACCCATCTCTGCCTCATTATCGCTTATATTACCAGATTTGTCTTCATGATCATCAACCATGTACTCCCAATACTGAAAAAATAAGAGATAAATTATTTTAATAAATTAAAGACAATATTAATTGTGGTTCTCAATATAAAAAAGTTACAGCTATCAAAAAAAGTTTATATTATTAACAACCAACATTTAATTATAATTAAAGTAAAAAAAAGTTATTATATTAATTTTAGTAATATTATTGAAAAAATTAAATTGTTGAATGGATTTTGATAAACTGTGATATAATCCTGCATGAAAATAAATAAATACAATAGGATTTAAAACAATACATAAGATTCAAGGCACAAAGTTAAAACATGTAAAACATCTATGACTCTTTATTACTTGTTATTGTGTATTTTTTATATATATTGAAAAAGAACCTTGAAGCTGGAATTTCCTAATTTGGAAATAAAAAAAGACCAGCAATTTAGTCTCAAAATCTTGAAAGAAAAAAGTCTTTTAAATTCATGAAACGGTGACTAAAATGCGAGGTGGCTTGTCTTTTTTTTTTTTTTTTTTTTTTCTTTCAGGAAGTGGCTGGTATATTTTTCAATTGATTTTGTTGAAAAGATAAGTTTATTAAGTTAATTGATTTGATTTAAAGTTTTAATAAAAGTTGATCAATAAAGAAATGAAAAATAATATAAAGTAAGACGGAATTCCATAATATAATCGAGTTACCAATTTTGTTAAAATAAGAAAGAAATTTAAAATATTTTAAATTATTATTTAAGTAAACAAAGAAACAATTAAGTCAAACTGACTAAAGTCATTTAGAAAAAAAATATAGAAACCAATAAATTTATTAACTAAAAATGCAATTTACTACAATTATTACATTATTTGCTTCATCTGCCTTTGCAGCAAGTTCAACATTTACAAGTCAAACTGAAACGATAGTTACAATTACATCATGTGCATCAGATGTTACTTCATGTCCAGCTAGAAATGATAGTACTGTTACATCCACATATGTTGATGGTGGTATGGGATCATTTGGTTCATATTATGCAGCAGGTGCAGCTGCAATTGCTGCTGGTGCTCTTTTATTATGATTGTAATATAAATACAAAAGAATATAATATTTCATTATGTTATGTTAAATTTGATTAAATATAGAACAAAGCAATAAAATAGAAAAATTAACATAATATGATAGAAAATAAAATAAAATAAAATACATAATATACCATATCATACCTTACCTTTTATGTAATCTCATTGTATAATTTAAAACATTTAAAAATATATGGGTCAAAAGACAGACACAAAAGATAATAAAATAAAGCTATAATAATTTTTAATTAAATTTTTATTATATTTTTTAACAACTCTAATTTTTTATACTAATTTTCAATCGCCAGACCTTCCTAAAAGGGTAATTGTTTGGATTTAATTTTAATTTTAATTTTAATTTTAATTTTAATTTTAATTTTAATTTTAATTAGTATGAGATTTGGGTCTAATAGTTAATTGTGTTTTTATTACAACGTGCGAGAGATCAAATAATTGATTGAATTATATATATATGATTATATATTTATTAATAATATATTAATATGAAAAATGAGCCTTCACTGTTTATCAACTAAATAAATTTTCTTTTTTTTTTTTTTATTTTTGGCATTTCTTTACATGTTGATTTTTTTCATTACTATTATGCAATACTGCCACACACCATATATACCGCATATTTCACAATAGACAAACAAGTAAATTATCATTTTTTACAATTTATATTAAAAATTAATCAATTTATATTACTTATCTCTTTCTTTTCCTCTTTTCTATCTTCTTTTTTTTTTTTTTTGTTTATAATAACTTAAATCAATATAAATATTACAAATATTCATATGTTAATAATATCTCTATAATGTGGCAACCTTTAAAGCAACGAAAATCAGATTCAATAATATCAGATTTGAACAATTCAAAAAATATTGATAATAATGGAATTGAAAAAGATAATAATTATGATTATACTAAATATTTTAATAATTTAAAATTATTTAATTCAATTCCAATTCATTATATAAATGTTAAAACTTTATTAACAACATTAATAATAATTTTAACAATTTATTTAAATTTAAATCCTTTTTCATTAATTAATTTTAATAAATTTGATAAAATTTCTAAAGGTAATCTTTATAGTCCAAATTATTTAAATGATTTAAAAGATTATAATATTGAATTTTATGACTTAAAAGATTATAATTCACAACATTCAGATGGTTGGAATTATGATGAAAGAATTTTATTTTTAGTTCCATTAAGAGATGCATCAGCTCATTTACCATTATTTATTAAAAATTTAAAAAATATAACTTATCCACATAATTTAATTGATTTAGCATTTTTAGTATCTGATACAACAGATTCAACAATTAAAGATTTAAAAAAATCTTTAATTAATATTCAAAATGATGTTGATCCAAATTTACATTTTGGTAAAATTAATATTTATGAAAAAAATTTTGGTCAAATTATAAGTCAAAGTTTTAGTGATAGACATGGATTTCAAGCTCAAGGTCCAAGAAGAAAATTAATGGCAATTGCTAGAAATTGGTTATTAACAACTGCTTTAAAACCTTATCATTCATGGGTTTATTGGAGAGATATTGATGTTGAAACTGTACCTGCAACAATTATTGAAGATTTAATGCATCATAATAAAGATGTAATTGTACCAAATATTTGGAGACCATTACCAGATTGGTTAGGTAATGAACAACCTTATGATTTAAATTCTTGGAAAGAAAGTGAAGGTGGTTTAGATTTAGCTGATAAATTAGATGAAGATGCAGTAATTGTTGAAGGTTATCATGAATATAAAACTTGGAGAGTTCATTTAGGTTATTTAAGAGATCCATTTGGTGATGTTGAAATTGAAATGGAATTAGATGGAATTGGTGGTGTTTCAATTTTAACAAAGGGTAAAGTTTTTCAAAGTGGTGCAATGTTTCCAGCTTTTAGTTATTTAAAACATGCAGAAACTGAAGGTTTTGGTAAATTATGTAAAACAATGGGATTTCAAGTAATTGGATTACCAAATTATGTTATTTGGCATATTTATGAACCAAGTGTTCAAGATTTACAACATATGAAATGGATGGCAGAAGAAAAGAAAAATAGATTTAAAAATGCAAAAAATAAAAGATTATATAATAAAAAATGGACAGAATCATTTAAAGAAGTTGATAAAGATTGGGAAGTTTTAAAATTTAATGTTTTCAAAAATACAGATTTAAGAAGATATATCGATTTAGATTGGAATGATGTTGATAGTTATTTAGAATTTTATGAAGAACCTGAAAAAAATGTATTCCCTGAATTAAATAATATTGAAACAGATTATTCTCATAAAAATGGTTATATACCACCAAATGAAATTTTTAATTCATTCCCAATTAATAATGAAGTTAATAAAAGAAATAAATTTAAATTTGTTAGATTTGATGAAATGGATTCAATAAATGAAAAAAATAATGATGATATAACACCAATTGATGAAAAGAATAAATTAATTAATTCAAATAAAGATGTACAAGAAAGAGTTGAACAAGAAAGAATTGAACAAGAAAGAGTTGAAAATGAAGAATTCCAAAAACAAACTGAAAATGATATTGAAGAATCAAGAAAAGAAATTGAAGCTGAAGTTCAAAGAGTTGAAGAAGAACATAATCAAGAAATGCAGAAAGTTAAAGAAATGGAAATGACACCTGAACAGTTAGAAGATGAATTATCAAGATTAAAGGATATTTATGAACAAAAGAGAAGAGAAAGTGAAGAAAGAAAATTAATGGAAGAAACTGAAAGATTAAGTCAACTTGCAGAAAAGAGAAGAAGAAAGAAATTATTGAAAGAGAAGGCAATTCAAGCTGATAAAGAATTACGTAGAAAACAGGCAATTGAAAAAGAACAAAAGAGAAGAGAAGATATGTTGCAAAATAATTAAGGATTAAACCTATAATAATATCAAATTTTTAATTAATAATTTATAATAAAAATAATATAAATTTTATATTTTGTATAAAGAATTAGATCTAGTAAATTATTTCAAATCATTCTTATAATTGAAAAATAATAATATTTACATTTTTTCTAAATCTGTTTCTTCCATCATATTAATATATAAAAATCTTCTCCATAATTCTCCAGCTTCAATTAATATATTTTCAATATCTCTATTGGATTTTCTATGATATTTTAAAATTGTTTGCATATCACCATTGATATGATTTTCATGGTTATCAAAACCATTTTTATTGTCAACATTATAATTTTGAATTATATCTTCTTTGTCACTAACATTTTCATTATTGTTATTAATATTACCATGTTCATCTTGAGTACTAACAAAAGAATTCATTTCACCAAAATCAGTACGCAAGCTTGATAATCTATTAAACAATGTTTTAATTTCACTTTGATCTAATTCTGTAATTGTAAATTCTTTACTTTTTAAAAATGCTAAACTGATAAAAATGATTTCTACATGTGGATGAATTTTTGAAAAAGGTAATTGACTAATTGGTTCAATTTCATCTAATGATGCTAAACCTTTATCTTTTATATCTGTCTCTGATAAATTAGATAATGGAGTTTTAGGTGAATTTAAAGATAATGAACCTAATGTTGGAGTTTTATCAATTGAAATTGAAGGACTTTTATTTTTAGAAATTAATGTTAAAACAGATAATGAACGGTCGTGTTTAATAATTGGATTTAAATCATCATCAAATTCTGTATCATCATCTACGACAGTATTATTATTACTATTATTATTATTATTATTATTATTATTATTATCGTTGTTATTATTAAGATTCAAATTTTTTATATCATCATACTCTTCATCATCTATATCATCCATAGGATTCCAAAATAAATCTTGACCTAATAAATTTATTTGTTCTGGTGTTAATTGTGATAATGATTTCATATTTGACTCAAAATTTTTACAATTTGTCCTATAACCTAATAATAAATCCCAAGTTCTACCACGATCATAACGTGACCAAACTTTACTACCATCATATTTTAGCCACCATAAAATCCAATCACCATTTAAACAATCTTCTTCAGCTAAATAACTATGAAGTTCTGGTAATAATTTTCTCATACAGAATAAAAAGAATGATATTCGATCTGATATTGTACCACCAGTATAAGGTAATAAAGATAAATCTTTAATTTCTTTTGAAATTTTTGAATTTGATAATTTATTTTTTGAAATTTCTAAATTTTCAATTTTTGTTGGATCAGGTGTATGTAAGATAACTAAAACCATTCTTTCATAAATTTCAGCAAATGACATTGGTTTAAAACCACTTGGTGGAGTATTTTGAGGACTTGCTAATGGAGTTGCAGAATCGATTGGAGATTGTGAATATCTTGGAGAATCAAATAATGATGAAACATCAGATGTTATATTTGAATTACTATTTAAACTTTCAAAATAATTATCATTTATATTTCTTAATTTTGTACCATTTTTAGCAACATCATCTCTACCACATAAAACAAACTGAGAATTTGGTAATGGGGGTACCCATTCAGCTAAACCTAAAGCAATCCAAGCTAATGCAGAATTATAATGAACAATTGAACCCCATTTTTTTAAAAATTTAATAATTGCATGTTCAATAACATCGAAAATTTTATCTTGAATTTCAAACATATCTTTGATTTCTAGTGTTAAAATTTTTGGTTTATAACGTTCAGCTGCTCTTAAATATTTTTTTAAATCAAATTTGATTTCTCTATAAGGAATTTTATAATCATCAATTTCAATATCTGATTTTTTCTTATCTGATGTATTATCACTGATATTTTCATTATCTTCCTTATCTTTATCACCATCTTCATCTCCATCATTATCATTATCATTATCATCATCATCATCTTCTCCTTCTTCATCATCATCATCATCATTATCATCATCATCTATATCAATTTCAAGATAAGGATTTTGAACAAATGGATGATATTTTAATAAAATTGGCCATATTTGACATCTTAAATAAGGTGGTAAACCTGCTTGTCTTGCAATTAAAGCTAAACCTGTTACATTTTTATTTTTTAAGAAATTATTACATAAATCTAATAATTCTGGTATATCAGAAATTGGTAATTTACCTGTATATTTTCTACCTTGATATTTTGAAGAAACTGTTGAACAAGATAACGAAGGTGAAGTTGATCTTAAATTTGAATGATTTAAAAGTTCTGATTTTAAATGATCTAAATGAATTTGAGAAGATGTTATTGGTGAACTTGAACCTTGAGAAATTGGTAATTTAGTAGCACTATTATTGCTAGTATTGCTAGTATTACTATTGTTGTTGTGAACTATATTATTATCTAATGTCATTTTATTTTATTTTATTTTATTTTATTTTATTTTATTTTATTTTATTTTATTTTATCTTATTTTATTTTAATGAATAGTATAGTTTAGTAAAGTTAACAGGTATTTAAGGAAATGTGAATATTAATTAATATATAAAAAAGAAATGCAATTAATAAATGATTGAATGAGTTATTATTCTATATTATACGAAATTGTAAATATAAAAAATGGATATATTTTATATTTTATTTTTGATATTTATTATTTATTATTTAATATTTAATATTTAATATTTAATATTTAATATTAAGTATTAATTTATATATATATATATATATAATCTTCGCCTCTTATTTTAGAGGCTATGATTATCTGCGATAAGCAGTTGGTTATGATGGTTATTACCTTGATAATAAACTCAATAAATTAATTAAGAATTTAAAGTCTAATAATAAAATAAAAGGAAAAATTTGAAGGCAAATAATGGAATTAATACAAATAAATAAGAAGTGTATGTAAATTAAGAAATTTAGATATAAAAATTAGATATTAACAAAGGGAAGAGGAAATACGAAAAAGTGATA
>JAJLVB010000125.1:0-37036 GCA_030570135.1 Pichia deserticola | reverse complement strand
GACTTTTTTAAGGTTTGATTTATTTACGGAAATTCTTTTAGCAACTTGCTCAAAACTTAAAGCTTTTGAGAGAACCGACTTGTTCTGGGATTCCAACCCCTCTTTAACAATCTTATTTTCTAATGAATTTGATGTATATAGTGTCAAAATAGCACCGAAAGAAGTTCCAATGGTACAAATTGCAATCATGGAATCCTTTTCTCCTGAAACATAATCTTCTGCTTTGTAGCAGGATATAGCTCCTATCGAACCGTATGTTGTATTAAAAGAAGCTAAAACTTCACATGTGGGAATATCTGTTTCACTGTAGATTATATTAAGTAAAAAGATATTACCTAATAAGTCACCAACAACAATAAAATCTTTTGAAAAAACATCAACAGCAGTTATCATATTGCATGAAAAGAGGTGTTCAACCTTCAATAACTTATCATCAAAATCATTCTTCGAGATATATATACCGAAATATGGATCAACTAATAAATTTAATTTCCAATCTAGATATTTAATTACGGAAACTGATTGAATAATTTCATTTCCTTCACTTAGCTTGATAAATTTAAGTTGCGGTGTTTTATCTTCACCTTGATATAAAGAAAAGCCAAAGTTAAAATAAATTTCAGATCCCCATAATCGGAACTTTTTTCTATTTAGAATTTCTACTGAATCAATTTTTGCATTCAAGATGGAAATCGTTTCTAACCTAAGCTCTTCACTTTTTTCATTAATTGAAAAAAACATAATTTCTGTCCTTTTACGATCAATAAAGTCATTTTCATCATTATAATCTTCCTCGTTATCACTTGAAGTTAGCACAAGAAATGAAAATTTTAAACTGTTTTCAATTTCATTAATATTATCTTTATAAAATTCATCTCCCTCTGTATTTTCAGGATACGGTGAAGGAAATGGGAAACTAGTTAATTCAATAACTTTTATATTTTTTTCAAAATCATAAGCAGCAACACAATTACCATTATTATTATATATATCTAACCTTTCAAAAGTGTCATGGCTCGATGTAGTGCTAATATCAGATGTAATTGCTTCATTTAAGACAACAATAAATTCCTGGAAGTCTATAAAACGCTTCATCGTTTCATTATTTAATCTTAAATCAAAATTTGGAGTTTTCAAATATGCATTTTGTAAATCACCACATGTATATGTAACTTTTGGAGTATCATTAAAATCCAAATTATTTCTTTTGTCTACTTGCAAGTCAGTAATTGGTAAATTCAATCTTGGATTCGATAAGATATAAGGTTCGGTAGATTTCTCAAAGAAAAAAGTAAATATAGCAATTTCTGAATGTTTATTAACACTTAAAAATTGGCTTGTTTGTGGAACAGAAAAAATCTGATCCGGATGTAAACCATTTGAATCTGAAATTTTTTTTATTTCCCATTTTTTAAAAGTTAAGTTATTTTCAGAATTTTCATTACTTGATAGAAAGGAACTTTGTAGTCTTTTTCGTGATCTATTGCAAGGTACATATTCATAATCCAACTCTATTTTATAGTATTCTGAAGTTGAAGTAATTAATAAAATATTTTTATCATCAATAAAAGCATAATTTATAAAAAACTTATTCATTCCATTATCTAAATTTAAATTTTGTTTTGCATATCTTTCATAACAATTATATTCAACTGTACCATTTGTAACTAAATCTTCCTTTAATTTAAAGTCTAGACCAAAATCTGGATAATAACAAATTGTATGATAAGTATCATAAATTAAAATAAAGAATTTATTCATTGGAATAATCATATTTGGACTATCTTTAAAAGAGGAAAATGATTGATAATATTCTAATTCTTGACGAATAATCATTTTATAATATCCAATACTATAAGATAAATTATTACTTCTTTCAAATACTGCAACCCACCAGTCCAAGCCATTATTAGTAATTTCCAAATCTATTACCATATCAGTCTCAAGTGGATAACAACTTGGTTTCTCGAAAATTTTGAATTCATCAATATTTACAAGAGTTGAGTTTCTTTTAACATCTTTGGGTGGTCTATTAATTGAAGCTAAATAAAAAAGTTCATGTTTTGAAGGTCTCAATTCTAAAACAATAACATAACCTTTAAAACAATGAATTAAAATAAATCTACCTGTTTCATCTGTTTTAATAAAACATTTTTGTGTGTTAATAATTTTATAGTTATATTCATAATCTATTTCTTTTATCCTTTTCATTAATTGATTGTTAAATTTATAAGTTTTGATAATTATGAGATCTACAGAAGATTTATCGGTATATTTTAAAGCTAAAACAAAAAATTCATTTACCTCAGTTAAAACTAATAACCAATGTGTTTCTAATCCAGCTGGTTTAATTGTATTACAAGCTAATATTTTATTCGAAGTATGAAAAGAGGCAATTCTCTCCAATTTTGGATTTCCATCTTGTGAAATTGAAGATACTACTATTTGTTGAGTATAGAATGTAACTAAATCATTAATATTAGGTATCAATAACGGTACAAAACATGATTTTATTGACGGGCCAAAAAATTCAAAATGAGGAATTTGATCTTGATATAAATGTTTATCTGATGCTTTTGTAGGAGTATAGTCTGAATTTAGAAGACCTTCTTCTAATTTGACTAGTATCGCAGCCATCGCAATCCCCTTATTAAATAAATATTTGTTCAAAAAAAAAAGTTATCTGTAGTATTTATTTTATTCAAATATATAATTAAGTTTATATAAATATCCTTTCCTTGAAATTAAAAATGTCAAAACGTTGAAATTCATGTTAAAGATTACATAAGCAAAAGGGATTTTCAGGTGTACGGAAGAAGCATATTTCTTATACAAAAAATCTTCCCCGCTCAGTTGAATGCAATTTGTTGGTGAGTTTTTTTTTTTTAACATAGAAGAGAGTAAATTAATTAGTTGTAATAGAGCTTGTGTTGTTTTGTAATCTATATAATACATTTACTTTATTGATATTATTGTTTTAATAAGTTAGATTAATAAACAAAGGTAACAATGTTGGCTAGATCTATTCTTAAGAATACTTCAAAATGCGCTTTTGGTGCAACTAGAGCATTTCACAGTTCAATGTCAGCAAAAGTTGACATTAATGCAGAAATTAAATGTCGTGAATTACTTGATAAATTACCAACATTTGAATATTTATTTCAAAATGAAGATGGATCTAAAAGAACACCATCAGATGCAGAATTGAAAACAATCGCATATTTAAATACTTATTCAAAGGAAAGAAAATTAAGTCTTTTTGAACAATTATTTACATTTCCAAAAAAATATGAAGATTTATATTTAGAAAATGATAAAGATTTATATAAATTAAAAGCATCATCTGGTTTAGTTATTGATAAGATTCCTTATGAAGATACTGCAACTGGTGATATTAAATGGAAAATTGTTAGAGATGGTGAAGAAAAGGAAGGTTGGGAAAATATTGCTCATATTTTATTTGTTCCAGCATTTGTCTTTTTAGCAGTTACAGTTTTTTTTAGAGATGATATGGATGTTACTGAATGGGCAAAGAGAGAATTACTTTACAGAGTTAAAGCTAAAGCTCAAGAAGAAAATGATACTGAAGTTTTAGATACATTCAAAAAATTCGGTGATGATCCAACAAGTTATAAATTTGATTTAGCTGGTTTCAGTAAAAATGATGATGTTATTGTTGAAAGAATTTTATCAGGTGAATACGATAAATTGGCTAAATTAAAAGTAAAACAATCTAAAATCGACGCTTAGATATTAAAACTAAAATATAAACAATAAAAATCTGTCATCTATTCATTCATATTCACAAATAAAAAAATAAACTTTCCTTTTATTCTCTTTTATTCTTTCTAACATTTACTATATTATTATATTAATATTAACATAATGATTCTTACAAAAAGGGAGTAATCTCTTTAACATTTATATAAAGTATAGAATTATATATAACACAATATAAAGTATTTATTATTATTATTATTATTATTACTATTACTATATTAAGCTATTACAATAGTAAAATCGTATATATAATAAATAGTATAGTGATAGAGAAGGTGGCGCGCTCACTTTCTTCATATGCGTCTTTGCTACATGCAATTATTTTCTCTTTTCTTGCCCTCTTAGTTTATGGTTCCTTTATGCAATAATTTAGGTTTTGTGTTTGATGATTTATTTGATGTGTGTTATTTACGAGATAGTTTATTCATTTCAGTTTAAATATTCAAAAGACAGACAGTTATCAATTAACTAAATAGACTATTTTGATTTATATTACAAGTTTTCTATTTGAAATATAATAATAATAATAATAATAATAATAATAATAATAATAATAATAACAATAAATTTTTTAATTTGATCCCTGATAGATTCAATAAATTAATTTACGAAAACTCCAAATCAGAGAATATATTAAATAAAATTACTCAATGTCAACATTATCATCCAAATTAAATGCTGAACCATTTCCAGCTCCACCTCAAAGTCCTGAAAAATTAGCATTATCTCCAACAACCTCTCATGTTCAAGAAAAAGGTCATAGACGTAGAAGATCATCATCATTAATTTCAAAAGTTGAACCTGAAACATTTGAAACAAAACAAGATCAAGAAATTCAAGATAATATGAATGCTAACTGGGTTCATTTTAAAGGTGCTTGGATAATTCATATAGTTATTATTATGTTATTGAAAGTATTTTTTGATTTAATGCCAATATTTAGTAATGAAGTAAGTTGGACTTTAACAAATGTTACTTATGTTATTGGATCATATATAATGTTTCATCAAATTAAAGGTACTCCATTTGATTTTAATAATGGTGCTTTCGATAATTTAAATATGTGGGAACAAATTGATAATGGTGCTCAATTTACACCTGTTAAAAAATTCTTATTAGGTGTCCCAATCTGTTTATTCTTAATATCAACACATTATTCAAATTATGATTTAACTCTTTTTATTATAAATTTAATTGCTTGTTTGATTGTTGTTATTCCAAAATTACCTTCAAGTCATCGTTTAAGAATTAATATTCCTTATATTACTGATCAACAAATTGTTCAAGGAATATAAAATTAATAATTAAATCAAATACTTATCTATATTTTTTTCTTAATCTTTATTCCAATTTGAATTTTGATTTTTTTTTATATTTTTGTTCTTCTACTTCTATTTCTATATACTATGTCTATAAATTCATTTTTCCTACACTGCATTACAATTTAAAGAAAATTATTGTTATGATTGCGATTTCACAGAAAATTTTACATTTTTTAAGTCTTTCAACAAATTAAGGTTGATACTAATTTATTCAAATGGTTTTAATATATCTTCTATATTTCATTCTGAATTATTTTGCTATGTTAACCATTTGTATGTATAAATAATTATATACTAATACGCAATGATATTTTAAAAATTAGCCTTAATCTCATTTACTGTTTATTAGTTTTATAATTTTAATATTTTATAATTAATCTAAAAAAAATCTAACTATAAATACAAATTTATACGATACACAATTAATATTATTATACAAAAAAGATTTTGGAATGCACATATGGATATATACAAATCTTATCTCGTTTTATCTTATTTGAAGCTATTTTTCTTCCAATTTACAAATTTTTTTAAACTATTGATACGAATTTCAATTTCTGATACTTTACAATTAAAAAGATCCTCTAATACTATCGGTTGAAACATGTCATCATCTTTACTAAGTTTCCATTCATTTAAATATTCTTGAAATAAACGCCATTCTTCGGCTTTCCATTCAGATTCATACGGATACTTATGAATCTCATGAATTAATCTTCTTAATATTTTACGATGTTCAATAGCATCTCTAGTTGATTGAATCATATTCACCCCTTTAACATCATCCTTTAATTGATGTTTTTGATGTTTTGATTTAACTATCTTTTTAGGGGATATATGATTCGATTTTGATTTAGCATCGGATATAGGTATTTTTAATTTATTTCGACGTAAATGTTTTCTCTTTGTCTCTATAAATTCTTTAACTTTTTGAATTGTAGTATCGGCTTCTGATTTAACAGAGTTGATACTTTCATTGTGTATTTCTTCATCTGATATATTAACAAATGAATCTCTCAATTTAATATTGCCACCATTATTATTATTATTATTATTATTATTTTTATCACTATTATTATTATTATTATTATTTTTATCACTATTATTATTATCATTTTGTTCGTTATTCGCATTCTCAAAACTGGTAACTTTTTGAGATTCATTATATTCATCACCATTTTCGATATCTCCCCTTTTACTTGTATTTCCATTAAACGACCTTATTGGTGATAAAGATTTTGAAGTATTAAAGATTTCATTATCTGAATATTCAATATCAATATTTTCAAGTTCTAAATTAATTCCATTATTGTTATCTTTTAGGTATTCATTTTCTTTGATTTCAAATGATCGACTTAATTTTGGCTTTCTAACAGTTTTCCTTTTCTTTTTAGGCGATGAAGTAGCCACATATCTTAGTTCAGGCCAGTCCAAATTGTCCATCTTTGATTATTTGTGCTGGTTATTTGTACCAATAATAATATTTAATTATTCTTAAATTTAAAATTTTGTTTATCTATTTTAAGACAAAAAAACCCTCTACATTTACTAACTAACTTTATTCATGTTAGCATATTTCATCTTCCACCGGGTAACTTTATTAACAAAAGTTTATTGCTGTTTTGGGTAATTAAGGCGAATATTTTTTTCTCTTTTTTTTTTTTTTTTTTTTTCTAACAAATTTTTTTTCAGTATTTTTTTTCTTTCCTTACAAAATTTTTCATTCTTTTTTAATTTTTTATTTCTACTACATTCATTCTTTTTGTTTTTGTTCTAGATTTATAATTACATACCAACTCCAATTGCAGATACATAATTTACTATGGCTACAGGAAAAACAGAAAAGGCACGTCGTCAAAGACAAGGTGATCTTAGAGATGGTAACCTTCGTGTTAAAGGTGAAAATTTCTATAGAGATGCTAAAAAAGTTAAGCATTTGAATATGTATAAATCAGGTGGTGCTGTTCGTAATGCAAAAGGTGAAATTATTAAAGCGGCTTATTTACAAGATACAAAGGCACCAACTGCAAGAGTTGATCCAAATAGGAGATGGTTTGGTAATACAAGAGTTATCGCTCAAGATGCATTATCCCATTTTAGAGACGCAATGGCTGATAAACAACATGACACATACTCTGTTTTATTAAAAAGAAATAAATTACCAATGTCATTATTAGATGAAAAAGATACAACAGAATCTCCAAGTGCAAAAATTCTTGAAACTGAATCATATGCTGATGCATTTGGTCCAAAACAACAAAGAAAAAAATCTAATATTGCAGTCTCTTCATTAGAAGAATTAGCAGAGGCTACATCTAAAGATAACGAAGATTATGAGGAAAAGCAAACATTAAAACCAACTCTTGGATTAATGGGAGGAATAGATACAGATGAATACTCTGCTGAAGCAAAGGAATATATTTTTTCAAAAGGTCAATCCAAGAGAATTTGGAATGAATTATATAAAGTTATTGATTCATCTGATGTTGTTATTCATGTTTTAGATGCAAGAGATCCCTTAGGAACTAGATGTAGATCAGTTGAAGAATATATCAAGAAAGAATGTCCACATAAACATTTAATATATGTTTTAAACAAATGTGATTTAGTACCAACATGGGTTGCAGTAAGTATATTTTTATTATTGATATTATTATTAACTTTTATTGATTTTTTTGAGTTGTCATTCAGTTGTGAATTTTTTTTTCTACTATTTTTTTATTATCATTTTTATTTTTATTTTTATTTTTCAATTTTGTACCAAAGATTTTGTCAGGACGTTCTATCAAGATATTCAACTATTGAATTCTTATATTTTCATATAGTTTGTCTGTTACATCTTTGGAAGAATAAGAACATCGCTTGATCATTTTCCCGTTCTGGGTTTTCTTGATCACCGATTGTCTCGTTTTGAGATGTCACTTTAGATGTTTCGTGAAATCTAAGAGTTGAACTTAGAGTGATAGTTTTAAACTATCGGCATAATCTCTTTGTTCTTAGTATGAGGTCACACATTTTATTCCCGAAATTTTTAATCTCATTGAATGACAAAAGGAAAAGAAGAGTTAATTTTGTAGTAATTTTTTTTTTTTGAACTTATACTAACATAACTTTTATCACATTTTTATTTTTTTTGATTTTTATGAAATTTAGGCTGCTTGGGTTAAACATCTTTCAAAAGAATATCCAACATTAGCATTTCATGCATCTATTACTAATTCATTTGGTAAAGGTTCATTAATTCAACTTTTAAGACAATTTTCTGTTTTACATAAGGATAGAAAGCAAATATCGGTTGGTTTTATCGGATATCCAAATACAGGTAAATCAAGTATAATTAATACATTAAGACGTAAAAAAGTTTGTCAAGTTGCACCAATTCCAGGTGAAACTAAAGTTTGGCAATATATTACATTAATGAAAAGAATATTTTTGATTGATTGTCCAGGTATCGTTCCACCATCAACAAAAGATTCACAATCTGATATTTTATTTAGAGGTGTTGTTAGAGTTGAACATGTTTCACATCCAGAACAATATATACCTGATTTATTAGCAAAATGTCAAAAGAAACATTTGGAGAGAACGTATGAGATTAGTGGTTGGAATAATGCTGAAGAATTTATTGAATTATTAGCCAGAAAAACTGGTAAATTATTACGAGGTGCAGAACCTGATGAAACAGGTGTTGCTAGACAAGTTATTCAAGATTTTAATCGTGGTAAAATTCCATGGTTTGTACCACCACCAGAAGATACAGAAGTTAGAACTGGAGAAGATAAAAAAGCACATCATAAAAGAAAAAGAGCTGAAAGAGAAGCAGCTGCATTGGCAGCTGAGCAAGAAGAATACAACAAAGAAGTTGAAGATATTGAACAAAATGAAGTTGATGATGAAAATGAAGGAGAAATTAAAAAGGATGAAGAAGCTGAAGTTAATGAACCTTCTTCTAAAAAGCAAAAAGTGTAGTATAATTTTACTTTTCATTTAACATTTAGATTTTACATTAATTTTCTTCTTTTCTACATTTTTTTTTAATTCGAAACTATCCCGCTATATGATTACATCGCCTAAACTTAATACCTAATATATATATTTATATATAAATCTTTATTATTATTTATCTATTCTTTAATAATTTTGTTTTGCTAATCAAGAACTCTATTTAATGAAAATCAATATTAAACAAATCATAGAACACGGCACAGTAAATAAAATAAATGCAGTATGTGAAAATAACAGAAAACGCACAGCGTGTTTTTCCCTTTATAAAGCGACTGGCGAAAAATTGTGGAAATTTTTGTGTAAAAACATGAGAGAAGAAAAACTTAATGGCAATCTGAAAACTGAGCGCTAACTAAAAGGCACTGGGCGACTTTGTTGTAATTTTTGAATGATTTGATGGATTTTGAATATCTTTTAGTATGTTTAGAAGAGAGATTTGATTATTGTCTTAGAATTCACTTGTTTTGATCGTTTACCATGCAAGGGCAACAACAACAACAACAACAACAACAACAACAACAACAACAACAACAACAACAACAACAACAACAGCAGCAGCAGCAACTGACAAATATCTCTGCACAACAACAGTTACGATTATTATCATTATTACAACAAAAACAAAAACAACAAGAAGAAATTCAAAATAATTCAAATTTAAATCCAAATTCTACATCAAATCCAAATCCAAATCCAAATCCAAATCCAAATCCAAATCCAAATCCAAATCCAAATCCAAATCCAAATCCAAATAATTTATTATTATCTAATCAAATGCAAAAGGGTACTAACGTAGGTAATCAACAACTTCCATTATCAATGCTTTTATCACCGCAATTACAGAACAGAAATTTGCAACAACAAGCTTTATCTGCTCTTCAACAGTCACAAACTCAAACTTCCTCACAAACACCATCGCAAAACTCAAATCAGTCACAGCAATTGCAAGGTCAAATTCAACCACAAAATTTACAGCAATCTCAACAATTGTTACAACAACTCCAGCTTCAACAACAAGAAATCATGGCAGCTAGAAGATTACAACAAGGCCAAAATACACCATCAAACTCAAACATTAATAGCAATTTGAACACAAATTCACAATCTCAAAACATATTATCATTACCACAATTTCAGCAACAATTTCAACAACCACAACAACAACAACAAATCAATCCTAATAATTCTCAAATTCATTTACAACCACAAGAAGATTTAAATTCTTTACAGCTATTACAAAAATATCAATCTCAATTAATGATTAGAGAAGTTTGGAAGGATAATTTAGAAAGTGAATTAGTCGTTATAAGACAACTAGCAGAGAGATTTAATTATATTTTTTTATCAACCGAATTTGCAGGTATAATAGCAAGACCAATTGGTTCATTTAGATCAACGAAAGATTATCATTATCAAACAATGAGATCTAATGCAGATTTATTAAATCTAATTCAAATTGGTATTACATTATGTGATAAAAATGGTAAAAGACCTGAAGGTGTTCCATCTACTTGGCAATTTAATTTTAAATTTGATTTAGAAAAAGAAATGTTTAATAAAGAATCTATTGAATTATTAACAAATACTGGTAATAATTTTGAAAAATTGAAGGAAAATGGAATTGATAGATTTGAATTTGCTCAATGTTTAATTGATAGTGGCTTATGTTTATTAGATAATGTAACTTGGGTTAGTTTTCATGCGGGTTATGACTTTGGATTTTTAATATCATTAATGATTAATAAAGAAATGTCATCAAGTGAAACAGATTTTGATAATGAAATGTTAAAATATTTTACTAATTTTTATGATATAAAGTTGATTTCTAGTTTACTCTCTATTGCAAATTATAAAAATGGTGTAACATTAGAAAGTTTAGGTGATGAATTAGGATTTACTAGATTACTTAATATGGGGAATTTAACACAAGTTGGTGGTCAATCCTTATTAACTTATTTATGTTTTTGGGAATTGAAAAGATTAAATAATAATCTCAGTTTTGATGAATTTAAAAATCAAATTTTTGGCTTGAACGATGATGGAAGTGTTAAAAAACCAAATATTGGCGTATCATCAAGTGGTGATAATGTTCAAACAAATTTGGTAGATAATGAATTAACTAATGCCCAGCAAAAATCACAAGCAAATCAAACATTACAACCACTGCAATTATTATATCAACAACAACAACAACAACAACAACAACAACAACAACAAAAGCAACTGTCTACACCTAGTAATATTTTAGCAAATCCAACTTCAGTAAATGAAAATCAATTAGGTGATAATCAATTAATTAATTCTCAAACTCAAAATTTTTTATCAAGAAATAGTAATCCACAAGTATCACAAGGTCAATCACAACCAAATCAAATTCAAAATCAAACAGATAAACCAAATCAAATTCCAAATATTAATGTTCCATCTCAAACTCAACAACAACAATACTTTTCTAATATAAATAATATAAATGTAAATGGAGGACCAAATGGTATTAATTCTATTAATAATGTTAGTAATGGAATGAATATTAATGGCCCAAGTAATTTGAATAATTTGCGTATGAATGGTATGAATTTAAATAATATGAATAATTTAAATGGAATTAATAATATGAATATCAATGGATTAAATAATTTAAATAATAACATTAATGGAATGAATAATTTAAATGGTTTAAATAATATGAATAATTTAAATATGAATAATATGAATGCCATGAATGCATTAAATACATTAAATAATATTAATGGTATGAATAGTATTAATGGAATGCATGGAATGAATGGTATTAATAATTCAGGAATGAATAGTATGGGTTTAAATAATATCAATAGCATTAATAATATCACTAATGTTAGTGGTATCAATAATTTAAATGCTATGGGAGGTGGAATGAGTATAAACAATTTGAACAACAATATGAATAGTATTGGAAATTTGAATATGAATAATGCCAATGGTTCAGTTAATAATAATACTGGTAATAACAATAATAATGCATCAAATAACGGCCAACAACAAGTTGTTCCAAACGGTGGTGATTCGAAGAATATTATTTCCCCAAGAATGATGTTTGTCAACCGTTAATCTGATATGTAAACCATTGTTTAATTTTATAAATATTTAATATGTGTATAATTTTGATAAATTTCAAATCTATAATCTATTTCAAACCGTGTCTGCCAACTCCGCAGAACGTGTCAATAACCGCCGATATTAAAAACTGAATTTTTTCCCTTTTTTTTCTTTCTTCTTTATGTGGATGATTTTTCCTCAAAAATATGTGAAACTGAAAGCGTGAAAAAAAAAAGTGGCAAGAAAAAGGAAATACTGGAAATAATTGAATTTTATTGTATAATTATCGTATCTATTAGTTATATGGTATTTTATTTGTAATTTATACCATATTAAACAGCAACAAAATCATTCCCTATCATTCATTAATTTATTATCACATCAATTAAATTTATATCTGGTGTATAATTAGGCTTACAATCAATTTATTCAATATTAGATTAAGATAAACTTATCAAGAAAAGAAAAGAAAATAGAATCCAAAATAACCTCTAAAAACTCTATAAAATAAAATTTAAAAAGTATGACTCTTGCAGAATATGAAAAAGATCCAAATCACATTGCAAATGATTTTATAAAATATTACTACAGTAAATTGAGTTCTGATAGCTCAAAACTTTATCAATTATATGCACCAGATGCTGTATTAAAACATATGGATAAGAATACAGATCCATTTGAAAATAAATCAATTGATCTTTGTGTTCCTGAAAAAATCAAAAAGTATTGGAAATCAGTTCCTGGGATATCAGGTGCAAAGCTAATAATATTGACAGTTAATACTATTAAAAATTTAGATAATACATTAGTAACAACTGTTGTTGGAGAATTATTATTAAGAGAAGATTATGAAAATGAAGATGTTATATCACCAACAAGATTATTTACTCAAACTTTCATACTTCAACCTCATCCAAAGAAAGATACATTTGATATAAAAAGTGATATTTTAACTTTTATACCAGATAGTGATTATATGAATATTGAATTAAAGGATGATTCAATTTCATCAAATAATGATATAATAGAAAATACTCAATCTGTTGAAAAATCAATTAATGATGTCTCTAATGAAGGAAATCAACAAGTGGTTGTTGAAAAATCATTATCTCAATCTACAGCTAAAATAAATGATGATTCAATTAGTAATCAAACAAATAATACATCCAATGGTTCAGCACCTGATAATAAGAATAAAAAAATATTGAAAAATTCAGCATCATCAAATTCGGTAGCAAACGCTACATCTAGCTCACCAGTAGATGTTTCTGCAAAGGTTATAACACAAAATGCATCAATACAGAAAAAGCAAGCATCACCAACATCACAGAGTTCTAATTCAAATTCATTATCAGCAGCAGCAGTAGCAGCAGTAGCAACAACAACAACAACAACAACGGAAACACAATTATCATCACCATCACAAACTGCAGAGTCATCATTGAAAGTATCAGCTAAATCTAATTTAGACGCAAACAATGAAACGTTAAAGGCATCTGAAAAGTTTGTAGATATTAAAACTAATCAGAAACCAGTTTTAAAATCGGCACAAAATTCCAATACTTTGTCAACAACAACATCTACAACTACATCTACAAAAACTTCCAATGCTTCTAGTACCGCAAATTCTAAACAATCAACAATACCTTATACAGCTACCAATTCTTCTACCACGTCCACAGTGACTACACCACCTTCACATTCACATTCTCCTTCACCTTCATCTACACCATCATCTTCAACCCCACAAATACCTACAACATCCTCCACTCAAGCACAGACTCAAAATCAAACTACAAAACAAAAGTTACCAGCTGCATCAGAACCACAAGAAGTTAAAAAGTCTATCGCTGTGCCAGCAAGTGGTGGATTTAGCTGGGCAAGTCAATTAAAATTAGCTAAGGATACACCACCTGCTCAACAACAACAGCAAGTTTCATCATCGGTATCAACTAAAAATTCTAGTAATAAATTCAGTGATAAGTCCAATGATAATAAATCTATTGATACTAAATCTGGTGACTCTAAATCAAATGATAATAAATCAAATGATAATAAATCAAATGATAATAAATCAAATGATAATAAATCTTATGAAGTTTATGTTGATTTTAAGAATAAATCAAGTTTTGTTGATGAATCAGTTTTAAAACTTGCATTCTCAGAAAAGAAATTCAGAAATTTCACAGTTTCAATGAATAAAAATGATACAGCGATTGTTGGATTTTCTTCAGGTGATGATCAAAGTAGAGCTTTATCAATGGGTAAGATTGCATATAATAATATTGATTTCATAATTGACAAAAGGGAAAGGAAACCAAAAAACAAAAAATCTAATAGGCATTCTAATAATAACAATAATGGTAATAGTAAAAGAAACTAAAATTTTACATTAAACTTCTTAATATATTATCAGAAAAATAAATCAAACAATATGTATACATAAAAATATTCCAAAAAAAAAAGAAAAAAATTAAAAACAAAAGCAAAAATAAAAAAATAAAAAAAACTAAAAAAAAAATATGAAAATGATAAAAGTAACATATAAAGCAAGGTATTTATATATGTCACATAATATCACTTTAGAAATATTAAAACTAATAGCATTGATAATTTATCCAATAACCCATTTATTAATTTACTAATTTACTAATTCACTAATCTATTAATTCATAATACTTAATTTTATTTTATTATTATTTCTTAATCATCATCTAATAATGTAATCTTTATTTCATGTAAATTTTTGTCTAATATATAATTATGTCATATTCTTGCTTTGCTCATATATAATAAATCTTTAATCATTTACATTTATTCAATGATGTATAAAATAAAAACATTATATAATATTAAATTATATGTTAATATAAATGAAAACAGTTAAATATCAGCTAAGGATTTCATCAAGGACTTTTTGTTGTGTTGCATCATCATCTATTCTAACTGATTTTAAGTTAAGTTTTCTTAATGCTAAAATAATTTTATCTTTTGGGAATCCCATATCTTCAAAAATCATAACAGTATTTTTATCAATACCATATTTTTCACATTCATCAATATTATCATTAACTAATTGTTGACTTTGTGCAAGTTTTGTAAAATCTGTATAATCTGAATTACCAGTTGGTTTATAATTATCATTTGGTGCATAAATTTTCGTCCAATTTGCAGCTGTTTCAGCAAATTTTTTTGGATCAGTTAAATATAATTTAGCTACTTGAGCATCTTGTGGATCAGTTGGTTCTGGAGATTGTAACAGACTTTGTAATGAAATTAATGAGCTTTTTAAAGTTAAAATTGGAGTCCATGCGTCTTTTAAAATATCTAAACAAATTGCACCAGTTTGTGATGAAATATTTGGATGGAAAACTCTTGTATCAAATTTCATAATTGGAGGTTTAAATGGATATTCATCTGGAATTTTAATATCAACTTCAAATAAACCACCTTCATATGGGGTACCTGGTGGTCCAACAAAAGTACCTTTAAGGTGTGAAAGATCACCATCTTCTGCCATTTCTAATGTAACACCTGATAATGCATCTTTTCTAACATCTTCAAGTTCTTTGGCGATTCTTTTAGCTCTACTCATTTTATTATATTCTATCAATCTGTATTTGTTATGATCACTACTTAATAAAATGAAAAGAGAAGAAGAGAAAATGTTGAAGTGACAAGGGAAAACAGCAACACAGATGGATGAAAATGCAACTTTGATACACTAATCATCGATATATTATCACTTGACTGGCACACTCATTCAGTGCAGTTTTCAGCTTTAAGTAGGCAAGTGCCCTCCTCGTTTTCCTCACAATAAACAAGTTTTACATACTTGACGATTTATTTGCACCATTTTATAAGCCGCCATTTACGTATCAAATATAAAGTGTTATATATTTATATATATATATATATATATATATGTATGTATGTATGTATGTATTTATGTACTTGTGTTTGAGTGTATTAGATAGATCATAATACTTGTCTTAAACCGCCAGAATCACTATTTAATGGATGACCATCATTCAAACTTTCTAAGAATGCATGTTCTCGTTTATTTCGTGATATTAATTGTTTAACTAAGAATATCATCATAAATAAGATAGATAAACCACCAGCAACAAGATAACATATACCTAAACCCATGTGTCTACCTCCAACGACACTAGATGTTGTAATTACAATACTTTTGGTTCCACCAAATACAGTAACTGGGTATCTCATCTCTACATCAATTTCATATGTACCTTTATAAAGTTTATGACCTTTCTCTGTATTTTTACCATAAAGTTTCATAAAACTTGGTAAAGCAGCAGTTTTCATCCAATTCATAAAATGTTCATTTGTTGCAATTTCTTCTAAATCTTCTTCAGTATAACCTGTTGGATAACGTTCCATCCAATTAATTGGTGGTACAATATCACTTAGATTATATTGACTTTTCTTATATATACTTAAATCTGATTTCCATGCAATTCCTGAATGTGAAAAATTAAAATTATAATTTGAATCTTCAATATTAAATAAATTTGAAAATGTATCATTAAACATTGAATTTGCAACTAATCCAGCTGGATAAATAATTTTATTATCTCTATATCTCATTGGTTCACATTTTGATGATATATCATTATATGAAACTGCCTGTCCACGTAATTGTTGCCAATCATATGATTCAACATATTTTCTATGATTTTGATAAAAATTAGTTAATTTATAATATAAAAATATATTACCACCAATATCTTCAGGTATTTCAAATTGAATTTTACATATTGATGATTCTGAATCATATAACCATTTAGATGTAGTTTTTTTACCACCTTTAAAATGATAGCTATATTTCTTTGTTGGCATTTCACTATATTCACTAGTAGCAACTGTATCACAATTACTATAATCAATTTGAATCATTTGAACTTTATAAGTAGTTAAAAATATACCAATACCAATTGGAATAAATATAATCGCAATTAAAAGCAATAAAGGCAATACAACTCTTGCACTTAAAACTGGTTGCCATGATTTTAACCTTTGTTGTCTAAATGCTGTATTTGGTGGTCTCCTTGAGTGTAATTTTTTAGCAACTCTTTCACGTAATTCAGGATCATTATCATCTAGATCATCATCACTAAATCTATTTTTAAATCTTTTACGCAATGCTGCAAACATCCTTAGTTCAAATACTATGATTGAGATCCAAGCAATGCTTTATTTTTAAACTATAACAACATTTATAAAAATATAATAATCTAATTTATATATATGTATATCAAATTATATATTATGATTTATATATAAAATCTCCAAGCCAGCAGCGTTCAGCTTAATTAACAATTTCTTCGCTCATGTTATAAAATTAAACCAATTTTTATGATCATCAAACAACAATAAGTTAATGATTTACCTACTAAATTATCGTTTATTTATTCGTTTATTTGATAAAGGTTATAATTAAAAATATTTAAATAAATAATGAATATATTATATAAAGTATATAAAGTATCTATCAATAAATTTTAAGTACTTTCATCTTTAGTATCTGCAATAGAACCAGAATTTCTTACATGGTTTATTAATGTTGTTAGTAGTTTTTCAATCTCTGATGATAGTTTTGTAAATTCTAAATCAGAAAATTCATAATCTTTATTCTTTAATAATTCAATAAATGTAACCAACAATCCCCACGGATGTGGCTTGTTACAAATAATTCTTTCTAATAATACCCTTGTAATTAACTGTTGTACATCTAATTTCTTATCACCCCATAATGTCTTTGATCCGAAAAAGTTCAAAACAACGCAACTGAACCAATGTGTATGAGCATTTGGATACCTTAAATTGTTAGCAATCGCTTGTAATAATAAAAATTGTAATTCTACATCACCTTCTTGCATTAATGAAGTTAATAATGAAACTTGTGATGACTTAGAGTTAAAATTTAAGCTATTATTTGGTCTTTCCTCAATATATGAAATACCAGTATATAAGACTAATGAATTAATTAATGGTATATCATACTTAATCTTTTTAAAGCCAATTCCACCTTCTTCAATTGGTTCATTTAACTCTAAAACAAGTAAAATTTGTCTCAATAATGAGTTAGATGGAATCCTTAAATAATTATCAACAGTTTTCTTAATATTCTTCTTTAACAATAATTGACTTGGATCAGATGAAATAATTGGTGCAATACTAATTTCTGGTAATCTATCAACTTTTAATCCTTGCTTAAATGGATCTGGAATAACTAAATCAAATGGAACTGCAGATAATATAATGTTTCTTAACTGAATAAATGTTAATGATGTAGCAGAAACTAATGGATTAAACCATTGTGTCAAAAATTCAGGGAAGTCATGTAAAAGAACTAAAAAGATTCTCAAAGTGCCCTTATAAATAACCGTTATTGATTCAGGGATATTCTTACTTTTAACATATCCGCTTTGAAATCTCAATAAGGCAACTAATAATGAACTAAATTTCTCACAACAAGAATTTTCACCATCATCAAGCTCAATAATTGTTGGCATAAACATACGATGTGAAATTAAGCAAATCCAAGCATATGTAAAGCCTGGGAATGATGCCGGTTGTAAACATAAGAAAATGTCTGCTAATGTTTTATAAATTTTAACAAATAAGTTATCAAATAATTCAACTTCTTTTTCATTAGTTGCATATCTTGAATATTTATTATGTTTCAAGTTTGAAAATTCACATAGTAAAGTTGAGAAAAATCTGAAATATGGACGCTCATTGAAATTAGACTTACTAACCTCATGATCATTTGCAAATGCTAACATAAATGAAGACAAAAATTTAGTAAAAAATGATATCCTTTTATCATGATCACTTGATTTATCATCTTGAATCATCATTAAGATCACAACTAATTTCGCTAATGAATCAATTGCAGTAAATGCTTCTATAGAAGATTTCTTAAAATTATCTCCTTCCTTAATAAAAGATACAACAGAAATTTCTGTACAAACTGTGAAAAATTTGATAAATAAGTCAGGCTTCTTTAAAATACCAGAATCAACTAATTGTGCAATAAAAGCAATTTGTAATTTAGAATCACCAGAAAATTTATAAAGCTTAACCCATTCAGAAAACATGTAAGCCATATAATCTCTAATATTTGAAGTTCTTAAAATTCCTTCCTTCAATTTCGTGAGAGCATCACCTTCAGAACTTTCTAATTTCTTAAATAATTCCTTAACTTTATCCATATTTTTGATATTTTCATCGGCACTTTCCAATAATTGTATAACTCTAACAAAATCACATCTTAAAGCAATTGGATTGGTACCAAAAACTAATTGCTCAATTAAATCGCATGTAAAAGATATAATTTTTGTATCCTTAGTAGACTCAATACGACAACATAATGAGTATGATAAATCATTAAGGGAAATAAAACCTTCTAAAATAAACGTTGTTAAAACCTTAATATCAAATTTACGATCATCATCAGAATTAAATAACCATGCCGCAACATATCTAACGACGAACGAGGAAGCATCACAAATATTACCTAACAAATAAACAAATGCGTCAATTAACAACTGAGATGGATCATCAATACCAAATAAAGTGTTAATAGAAATTTGGGCATATTTCATATACAGATCTTGTTGAGAAAGTCTATTTAATGCTTGGACAACTTCAACTAATAAAGCCTTGATTGGTTCAATTTCTGGAAGATTGTCTGATAATCTAATAGTTTTGTCATCAATTGAATTAATAGTCTTGAGAATCCTTTCTAAATGTTGATTGATATAAGTAATTGACTGTTCTAAAACATTATTAGGAATTTGAGGCTTGTTGATTTGTACTTGTTGGTCATGCTGTTGCTGTATTTGCTGCTGTTGAACTTGTTGTTGAGCTTGTTGTTGTAATAATAACTGTTGATGTAAAAGTCTTTGTTTAACATCAGCTGGTACATTGGCAGCGTTAAAATTATTACTAGATATATTTTCGGAAATACCTGCTGGTGATCTCGTTTTACCAAGATCCTCATAAATACGGAACTGCTCTGGAGAAACTCCTCCTGGTTTTATACCTAATGGTTCTGGTAATGACATGGCATATTTAGAAGCATTCTGAGTATCACAAAACATTTGATTTGGTGAAGTTGATTTAAATTGTCTACGTAATGCAATAGCAGGTAGCATAGACTCGTCAAGATCATGAACAGCCTTTTCAACTGTTGCTTTCTGAATAATTGATAAAGCTAATTGAAGGTTATCATTGACTGCAACCGGAATTTGTTCAATAAATGAAGTATCCACTGATGTGTTCAAAGAGTTCATATATGTTTGCAAATAATGTTGAACGTTATTCTGGATAGTATCACGAACCAACTCGGTGGAAGATGCCAAAATTAGATATTCAGCAAAATATCTCACAGTACTAATGTACGCTTTCCTAATCTTAAAATCATCAACTTCAAAAGCAAAATCCTTCTGAATTAATGCTTTGGTAGTAACCAAACAAACAGTATTTGTTCTGTGGACCAATGGTGGTAAAAGATCCTTAACAGCTTTAGTAATTGACAACTGTAAAATACGTTTTAGTGCTGGGTGAGCCACAAAAATTGTATTACCCATCAAATTTTCAAATGGTTGTGATGATTGCTGTTGCTGTTGTTGTTGTTGTTGTTGTTGTTGTTGTTGTTGTTGTTGTTGTTGTTGTTGTTGTTGTTGTTGTTGTTGTTGTTGTTGTTGTTGTTGTTGTTGTTGTTGTTGTTGTTGTTGTTGTTGCTGTTGTTGGGCATTCAATAATGCAGCTTGCTGTGCTAATGGTGTAACATTTGAAATGGCTGGTGAATTTTGAATACCACAAGAGAGGAGACGTTGTTGTTGAACATGTTGTAATGCTGAAATCTGCTGCTGTTGCTGCTGTCTTTGTAACAAAGCGTTACCTAAGGTCGTTAATTCATTGTTCGGAGTGATTACTGGAATACCTCTCTTTTCATCTAATGCCATCTTAGCCATATTCATAATTAATTTTTGAGAATTAACAATATTCTTAACAAATCCTGCATCATGAGACTTTATGATATTTGATGGAGTGATATCATCCAATTTAATATTTAGTTCATTACATAAAACTTCAATTTCAAATTTTAGAGTTAATTTCAAACTACCAACTTCATATATTTCTTTTAATACTTGCAAAATACCCAATAGCCATGGATTTGGGAAGTTAAAAACAGATGAATTTTTTGAACCATCTAAAATTTTACAAACTAATGGAATAATATATTCTAACGTATTTTGATCATAACCTTCAATCAATAAATATTTGAAAGAAATATCTTTTCTTAAAATTGGATGATCTTTAGACAATGAAATTTTACCAAGCCATGAAGCTAAATTTTTCAAATGTGTTTTTTCAGTTGCAGTAATTTCTTGGGAAGCATCATTATAAGTTTTGTTTAATATATGTACTATTTGTCTAATTGTCACAATGGTAACATACATGGTAAAATCATGAGCTCCTAACTTTTCAACAATTGCTGCATAAAGTTCTTGATTATTTAATTCTAGCTTTGCCCTTTGATTAACCAGATATTTCGCAAACCACTTATAGTGATTTGGTTTTACTAAATCTTTCATTTCTTCAATTCTAGTTTCCACATTAGTAACACTTGAATTATTGACCATAAATAAAATTCTATCAGAGATTTCAGTTGGTGGAATTTCTTGAGCTATGACATTATAAGAGATTTCAGGTATACAAATTGAAGAATATTTTGAAATTAATTCCGGATCTTCCTCCAAAAGATTATTTTTTAAGTTTGAATCATTTGAGTTTGAATCATCAAAATTCGTTGTTGGTAAAACTTTACCTGATGCAATATTTTTACAAACTTCAAATAATTCTGGTTGATTTTTTAATGCAGGGATTTCACACAACATTGAACAAAATTTTGGAAATTCAGGTAATCTTTTCATAAAAGAATATAAAGCTTGAATTGCAAATTTGAACATTTTACTTTGTGGTGGTTCCCTAGCGGATTCTAGAATATAACGTAAAGCAATTGAAAGTGCTGGACCTTCAAGTAAATTAGAAACAATGGTATTACCAAATAAGACTGATGTTGTTGCTAATGCATCAACAGGGTATTCAGGAAAAAATCTGAATTCATCTAAAAGGGAATGTATCATACATGCAAATACATCTTGATCATGTGGATAATCTGAATTTTTTAACCTTTTTAACATATAAACAACATCTCTAATTTCAATTTCTTTTTTGTACATTTTTTGATAATATAATTTCATTTCTTTTTCAACGCCAACTGAGAATGAATTTGTTGAACTATTTAATAAAATTGCAGCATCATGACCTTGATTAAAATTGATTAATCTTGGATAAGCTTGTAAACATAAAGTTTGTAAATTTCTTAATTTTTCAAATAATTCTTTTGGTAATTTTTCAGATGATAATATTGTTAATAAGAAATAAACAGTTTCAAGATTTAAAGATTTAAGAACTCTTTTACCTTGTTGTGCATTTTCATATTCCATTCTAGCTTGTTTTTCAAGAAAATCTAAAATTGTAGTTGAAACTAAAGTTGCATTTAAATCCATTTGTTTGTTAATAAAATCTTTAAAATTTGACCATCCATATTGAGAAAAGATAACAGCAATTGTAAAACTTTCTTGAAAATCTGAACAATTTTGTAAAATTGAATGAATTACTGTATCATCTTTGAATGGTGCTGTTAAACTTGCAATTTTATGAATTGATTCTTGATTTTTCCTTAATTCTAAATATTTTAGTAATAATTTTCCAAATTCTGTACCATTATATTCTTTAAATAAAGTGAAAATTGCACTTAAATAAGGAGAATTAATATCTAACAAATTAATGAAAAAATTTTGCATAATATTAATTATAATTTCATTTTCTTCAGATTTTGGATTATCATGTAATAAATGTAAACATGCTAAAATCATATATTCAGGAGCAGCTCTTAAATCTCTATTAAAAATTTGAGATACAATATTATCATTTAATCTAGTAAAACTTAAAATTGCAACTGTTTTAATTTCTAACATTACAATATATTTATAATAAAGTAATAAATGTCTTACATTAGTTTCAGTTTGTAAAATTGGAGTAAGATTTAAGTTAAATAAATCAATTGCACCAGCATTTGGATCTAAATTATTTAATTGAACAAAAATTTGAGTTAATAATTGAACATTTGAACTCTTACATAATTTACTTAAAAAATTATCAATTAATTTATCAGTTTGAATTGATGCTAAAAATTGAGATAATGAAATATTTGTAATTGTATATTTTGTTGAATCAAAAGTTTCTAATATTTTATCAAATAATAAATTCCAATCTATTTCTGTTTTAACTTTATTTATTACTTGTAACATTCTAGCACCTCTTGCAGTTGCTTCAGGTAAATTATTAGCAGTTAAAAGTGAAGAATTTAATAATGATTCATCATTTTTTTCAATATTTGAAGTTTGAGAACCTGGATAAATAGTTTCTGATAATAAAATGAAAACTGCATCTGTTAATTTTTTTTCAGGTTGAATTAATAATAAATCAGATAATAATTTATCTGGGGAAGATTTTGTATTACAAAATTCTAATATTAAATCTTTTAAATTCATTTCTTTAACTTTATTTAAAAATTGATTTACTACTTTATTAACTTTATCAAATTTAGTTTGAAATGGAACTAATTTTAATTCTATATTATTATTAATTTTTTTAAAAGTTTCTGCTATATGAGATAAAACTATGAATTTATGTGGAACAGAAAAAACTTTTGAATTTAAAAATAATTTTAAAAAATTTGATAAATTATCTCTTGTTGAATAATCAGAACTTTCTAATAAATCTAACCACTGAACTACACCAGAAGATAATTGAACGTAAATTGAAGGTAAATCTTTTAATAATGAATCAAAATTATCTTTTAAATTATTATTTATAATAAAATTTTCAATTGAAAGTGAAATTAATAAAGATTGAAATTCAGTTAAATTGAAAAATGATAAAATTTTTTCTAATGAAAAGACTAAAAATTGAGATTCTGGTAATAATAAAGCTTGTGGAATATAATAAACTTTATCTAAATCAATTAATGTTAAATAATTTAATTCGTATTGTAAAACTTTTAAAGTAAATGAATTTGAAGTATCAATATCTTTATTTTCTACTATTTCAGATGATACTTGATTAAATAATCTTCTTAAAAAAACTGGGAAAATTGATTGATGTTTTTCTAAAATTGTATGAATTTGATGAATTATTTCAATACAATTATTTTTATCTAATTTTGTAATTAAAATTGATAATTGTGATAAAATAGCTCTTGATAAATCTTTTGATAAAGGTGAATTAGAATTTAAATTATTATCTCTTCTTGTTGAAATTATTGATGTTATATTCTTTTTATTGCTGATTAAATCAGGCGTATTCGCCTTTTTATTGTTATTAATGTTTACAAAAGTCAAAACGAAAAAAAATGTGATGCCTAATGTATATAATATTTGCAATTAGTTTTTTTATGCTTATCCAAACGTTTCTTATATTGAATGAATAGCTAAAAATAATAAGTAAATTTATATATAGTGTATATCTATAATATAATCCTTTAATGTCTCTTTTATTTAATTAATAATAAATTAAAATGATATATAAAAACAAAATAAAATCAATCAAATCAACGGAAAAAAACACAACTACAAATATATCTGGCTCAGCTCAGCCATTTAATATTATTGTCGTCTCTCTCCCTGTCTTATATTTGTGTCTTATATTTTATTCCCATTTCAACGCTGAACGAAAACTTTTTTCACGTTTGTATTTTTGATTTTTGCCATCCATGCATGGTTAAGAAGCACTGGTATGTATTAATAAATAAATAAATAAAATTAACACGTCGATCTTGATTACGTCAGATTATAAATCAATATTGATAAAAAAACAATATTAGAAAGGGTTACTGATTTTTTATAGAACATGTATATAGAGAGAGAGTAGTTGAGATGATCTGACAATGATTTTAAAATATTATATATTTAATTTTAATATTTAATAATTTATATATTATAAACTCATGGTTTTATTTTATTTTTTTTTTTTTTTTTTTTTTTTTTTTTTTTTTTTTTTATCTATCACTTTGTTAATAAAAATTTGTTATTTATTATAATTACATTATATTATTTTATTATTTTTTTAATTTAAATATCAATCCATTAATATCAAATTTTAATAGTAATCATTTTCATAAAAATGTTTGTATTTAAAAATATTAATATTATTTTTAAATTTTTAATATTATTATTTTTCATTCAATTGGTTAAATCCGAAGAAATTAATCAAGTTTCAGAATATTCACTTAAAAATTTAGTAACGATTTCATCAATTAATGATATTTCAGATAATTGGATTCATTTAGGTGAATCAATTTATGAAGAAGGTCGAATTATACTTACTCCGAAACCAATTCATGTTTCAGTTAATGAAGAAAGTACACAATTTGGTTCAATTTGGTCTTCAAATACAAAATCTTTAGAATCTTTTACACTTGAATTAACAATTCGTTCATTAGGTAATTTTGGTTTAACAAATGCAGGATTTTCATTATTTTTAATTGATAGTTCATCAGCTGATATAACTAGATCTGCAAATTTTGGTGGTCCATTACATTTTAAAGGTTTACAATTATTATTAAATTTAGATGAAAAATTAGGTCCAGTTTTTAGACCTTATTTAAATGATGGTTCAAAAAAAATTGATATTAATAATGATTATTTAGGTGCTTATACTTATGAATATCAAAATTCTCAAGTACCAACAACAATTAAAATTGCATTTGAAAATAAATTTTTCAAAATTACTTGTGATAATAAATTATTATTTGAATCAAATGAAATTAATTTTAGTGGTATAATTAATTCAAATAATTTAAAAATTGGTATTTCTGCATTATCTTCAAAAAATATGAAACTTCATGAACAATTTGAAATTTTAAAATTATCAACTTATGATAAAGTTTTATATGACATGAAAATTGATAATGATGAAACTTTAATTGCAAAACATGTAAATAATAATGAAAATTCAAATATTGCACGTTCATCAAAATTTTTACAACAACAACAAAAATTAAGAGAAAGATTAGCAACTCAGCAAAAAAATTCTAATTTAAATAATGAAAATGATTTACAAATAATTAAAGATAGTCTTGATTCAATTTTATCAATAATTGGGAAAAATGATATTAATATAATTCAAACAAAATTATCATTATTGTCAGGTACAATTGATAAATTAACAAATAATTATATTAAATTAGAAGAAGATTTTATAGTTTTGAATAATAAATATGTTGAATTATCAAATTTATTCAAAAAGCAATTTGATTTACTTGATAATTATGATACTTCATTACGTTCATTTGATAAAGTATTACAAAATCAATTAAGAAATTCAGATAATTTAGATAATAAACTTTCAACAATTTCAAATTATTATTCAAATATTAATGATCATAATTCAGAATTACTTTTAAATTCAACAAATGATGATTCATTAAGTAAATTAAAATCACTTATTTATATGATATTTTTACCATTATTATTATTACTTGGTTTAGTTGCATTATGGATTCATAAATTAAGAAATGATATTAAACATTCAAAAGTTTTATAAAAAATTCATTTTTAATTTTATAAATCCTCATTTTTTATAATATTATTTAGAAAATATTTATTAATATAAAGTTACATAAATGAAGGTTTACGACTTCTAATATTTGAAAATCCAAGTGCATTAGGATTTGGACTTCTTTTAATTTTAACAATTTTGGATGTTATAATACCACTTTTACTCTTTGCATCATTTTGTAATCTTAAACTTTTATTTGATCCATATAGTTTATTTTGAATATTGATTAATTCAGGATCATTGATTTGAAATTCTTTTTCAATTACAATTTCTTGCTCTTTATTAAATTCAGGATTACCACCAAATCTATATGACGTTATTGAAGAATTTATATTAATATCATTATCTTTATCTTTTTCTTTTTCTTTTTCTTTATTATTATTGCCATCATTATCATCTTCACTATTATCATTATTATCATCTAAATCATTTAATGAAATATCTAATTCTTCCTCATATTCTGGTATTTCATTTTCCTTTCTTATAAGTTCATTTTCTTGATTTAATAAATCTTCACCATAAATATCAATTGCAATTTTACTATTTTCACCATTAATTAATGAATCTAAATTATTTGGTAATGAACCAAATTTTTCTCTATATTCATTTCTTTTCTCTTCCTTTTTAGTATCTAATTTAACCATATCTTGCCTAATTAATGAACGTACTTTTTGTAAATTTCTAAATTTTTTATTCCTAAATTTCATTAATTTTTCATATGTTTTAAAAGTCATTATATCACCATTATTTTTTGATTTAATTAAATCAATTAATTTTTTATTACCAATTTTTTCATTCCAATATAAATACCAATCATAATTTCTAATTACACGTTTATTATTAACAAATTGATTTAAAATAACTTCACCATGTAAATATTCAATATCATCAATAGTTTCATTTAAAGTATCTGAAAACCATGAAGTATTTGTATTTGAAGCTTTGAAACCATTTTTTTTCTCTAAATTTAATTTTCTAATTAAATTTTCAGCCATTTTAATATTATAATATGGTAATCCATTCATTAATGAACGTTCAGTACCACCTTGAATTAATGAATTATTAATTTTTAAATAATTTTTCAAATCATAATTATCAATATTTGAACTATTAAAATTAGTCTTAATTGGTAATCTAACCATTCTTGAATTTAATCCTGCAGAATTTATATTTGGCATATTACCGGCTAATGACGATATACTAGAACTTTCCTTTGTTGTTAATGAATTTAAAAGTTGATTATCATCTTCATGTTTAAACCCCCATTGATAACTTGGAATTTTTGATAAATTATTAATTGGTATACCACCATTATTTGATATACCATGACCTATTAAAACAATAGAATTTTTTAATTTTGATGAACTAGAATTAGCATTAGAATTTATGTTTATTTGATTATTATTATTATTATTAATATCAAGATTATCATTTAATTCATCATTGTTATCAAACTCACTGAAATTATCATCATTCCCATTACCTTCGTTATTATTATTATTATTAATATTTTTGTTGTTATTGTTATTGTTATTATCATTATCTGAATATATATCATTATCCTTATCATTTTCTAGAGATATATTAGTACCAGAACTATTTTTACTATTGTTAATTAGATTGGAATCATTATTATTGTTGTTAATATTACTGTTACTATTATTATTACTATTGCTCTCTATATTGTTTACATTATCATTAATATTTAAATTATCTCCTAAATTTAAATCAGAGTAATCATTTAATTTTGGTAACACATGAGTTGGTAATATTAAAGATTCATAAGTTTCTAAATTTGAAGTTGAATCTATAACAACTGCCTTTTCGTTAAGTATTAGGGGTAATCCATAAATTTTTGATAATTTATTAAGTTTATCCATTAAATGCGAATCTTCTAAGGGTAAAGGCATTATCAATTTTTTTTTTTTAGTTATATTAATAATAGTTAATTGAATGTATGTTATATATATTCTATCAGTAAATATAAGATGAGTATTTGGCATTAAATTTAATCACTAATAACAATAAAATAATAAAGAATTTAATTTATAGTTAAAATTCATGTATGTTAGCAAAACAAAAAAAGGCTTGTTTAATAATCGACGCGTCGAAACTAAAATTTAATAAAAAAATAAAATTTAATAAAAAAATAAAAATTAAAATAAAAAAATTAAAATAAAAAAATTCGAAAAAAAAAAAAAATAAAAAAAAAAATTTTTTATAAATTTAAAAAAAAACCATGGCTGTGTTAATTTTTGTTTCATAAATTTAATAAACTAAGAAAATAAGTAAAACCGTTTAAATTATAGAGTTTACTGGGTTTAAAAAAAGAAATTAGCTTGCTTTTCTATATATATTATATAATATTTAATTGTCACGGTAACCGAGTTGATTGCTAAGGCAATAAATTTTTATTATATATGCTGACATGAGCAAGTGTGACGTTTAATTTAATATTATAATTAATTAAATTTTACTAGTAATTTATTATGGGAGACTGACTAAATTAGCTAATTAATTTTATTTTTATCACTAAGGTGACGCCCAAACAACCACTGGGCTGGTTGAACGGATATTAAGAGGCTGGAATTTTTCTTGTTTAATATTAATATTATAAATTATTATTATACACTTAGAATTTTACTTTGCTTTATTTTGATCGATCGATTTTGAATTTTAAAATTTATACTATACTATAATTAATACATTAATTAATAAAAAAATATTAATAAAAAAATTTAAAAAAATTACTATATGAATAATTTAATTAGTTTATTCTAACCCAAGATTTTGATATTATATTAATAAATTAAATAAGAATTATAATATATAAAACTGTTTGATAATTATAAAATTAATAAACTTATAATAAGTAAACAGCAGCACCTGCAGCAGCAGCTAAACCAGCAACACCAACTTTGTTAGCAGCACCAGTGTAAGTGGAAGCAGTTTCTTCTGGAGCTTTTGATGAAGTGGAAGGTGGGTGAATGATGGTACATGGACAATCAGTAATGGTTAAAGTAGTAGCTTCAGTAACGGTATAAGTTTTACCGTTAGTAGTGAAGGTAGTTGGTTCTGGACAGTAAGTAGTGTATTCAGTAACAACTTCAGTGATGTAAGTATCATTGGAACCAGCAAAAGCGGAACCGACTAAAGCAAGGGAAGCTAATAATGAGAATTGCATTTTTAATTAATTTGATTTGATAAGCGAAAGACTAGAACAGTTAGTTGTTTGTTATAGATAGAGAAGAAGAAAAAAAAAATAGATAGAAGAGAAGAGAAGAGAAGGGAAATAGGAAAAGAGTGAAGGAAATAATTTTGAAAATTGGAGGAAATTGGTCTCTTTTATAGAGTTGAAGTAATATAATTTTTTGTTTAATATAATAATAATATATATTATTATATAAATTATAATATACTTACCATATGACATAGTGTGAACGCGGTAATGCTATGAAAATTATAGTATGAAACTTAGTCATTTACAAGAGGACAGCCTTACTGGATCGGGTAATTTAAAAACAAGTCGCGCCATTTGAAAAGTTAAAAATTTTGATTAATTCGATAATAAAGTAATATAAAAATATGAGAAAAATGAAAACAAAGACAAATTTTTCTGTGTTTTTCTGTGTTTTTCTGTGTTTTTTTTTTGTAACCGAGAAATTAAAACAGAATGATCGTCAATTTTCTATTTTTAGCATTTTCTTTTTTTTTTTTTTCTTTTCTTTTTATTTTTTGTTGTTATTTGTTTACTTAATTATTTATTTACATTTTTATTTACATTTTTATTTACATTTTTATTTACATTTTTATTTTAATTTTTATTTTAATTTTAAAAAAAATTTCTAAAAATAAATTCTTTGTAATTTTTTTATTACTGTCATTTTTTCACTTCCTTAAATTTTGTTAAGTTGATTGGTTGATTAAAATTGATTTGTTTATTTTTGAAATTAAATTAACTCCTTTTGTTTTCGTTTTTGTTTTTGTTGTTTTTACTTCTATTTTTACTTCTATTTTTGTCTTTATTTTTGTTTTTGTTTTTGTTTTTGTTGTTGCCATGTTTTTATTTTTGTTTCCTTGCAACATTAGGGCGTTTATTATAATAAATTGACTTATAATTATTATCATTTGATAATTTTTATTAAACTAAATTAAGGTTTTAAGATAAAACAAAAATATACAATTAATTTAAAATTATTTACAACACTTTCCTATAAAATTTTATTTCGTTAAAGCTTAATTAAATTGTCTAATTGATTGATGTGATATTGAGTGCCTGTGATTTACTTTTTTTCCAGTAAAAAAAATTATTTATTATTACTTTTTCATCCATCAACTTTACTACACTTATTACGCAATGCTTTAAATTTTTTTCAAATATATATAATACATGATGATACATAAATTTTATATATTTTATATATATATTTACTGTTGATGATGTTAATAAGGAAATTCTTATTAACCAGCTACCTAACTACTTAAACTGTTGAATGTAAATAAAAACTAAAATAGGATTGTTATTAGTAAAATGCCATTTTAAATCAAGCTAATTCAGAAATTAACGGGCTAATGACTAATTAAAATAACCAACCAGCTAAAGCTAATCGCGATGGATGATTGATTATAAAAGATTTAAAAATATTGCTGACGTCATATATATTTTTTTTTTACCTCAACAACATATTAAACCAGCCATAAAATATTATAGCGTCAACCATAATAATTAAAATAAAATAAATTATCTCGGTCCACTCAATTCCAAAAAAAAATTATATATTAAGCATTTACTTTATTTAATATAATACAAAAACAAAAAATAAAAAAAAAGTAAAAAAAAAAAAAATTTTTCATGAGGCTAATTAATTGTTCCATTCTACTACGCATTTTGATTGAATTTTTAAAAATTCATCATTAATCAAATGGCAAATACTGTTAATTGCACTAAATCCGTAAACCTATTCAAATAAATACGCATTACGTAATAATATTTTTAGAGTTCGCTTTTTAAAATTTGTTTATCAATTTCTCGGAGTTGAGATTTTTCAAATGGTATTCTGCTTATCAGTCAAGTAAATACTGTTTTATTTTTCAATATTTAAAAGTCATAAACTTCTTTTATCTCAAACTATATTGTTATCTTATTATTATTTTTATTATTATTTTTATTTTCTTTCTTTTCTTTCTTTTCTTTCTTTTCTTTCTTTTCTTTCTTTTCTTTTTGTTTTTTTTATATAATAAGCAATGACACATTTTATTAATTCATTAGTTAACTCTTATAAAGAACGTCAAGCAAAAAATAATTTAAAAATTGCAGTTCAATCTGCATTAGGTAGTGGTATGAATTTTGACAATTATAATGATTTTATAAATTCTTCAAAAAAAGATAAAGATATTGCTAATTCATTAAAATATGCCCTTTTAATTGATAATTCAAATGAAAGATATCCAAATTTATTATTATCAAATAAATTAGAAACTTCAATATCAACTAAAACTAAAAATAAAAATAATAACAAAATTAATAATAAAATTAAAAATAAATATAAAAATAATGAAAAAATTAATAAAAATTCAAATATACTCAAACTCAAAAATAAAAATAAATTTAACAATTTACTCTTTTTTTCAATTGATGAAAATTTATTGAATAATGATGATGAAAAGAGTAATAACTCTCTAATTGAAATAAAAGATAAAATTCAACCTTGTAATGTATATTTTAATCCATCACTTGTTGAAGAATTGGATCAAAAATATATTGGTTGTAACCTTAATACTTTAAAGCTAGTATATGCAATGGATAATATTTATAGTTTATCAAAATTACCTTCATCATTTGATTTAAAATTATTGATTAAGAATCAAAATTTTTTACATCACTATAATTTTTCAAATAATAATAATGATGTTAAAAATAATTCAAAAAATTCAGTTACATTTAGTAATACAATTTTAACGAAAACGTATAATAAAACACAAATTCCGAATACAATTAATTTAAATTTGAAAAATTCAGAGATTAATAATAGTAAAATAAAGAAAATTTTAAAAAATGATAAAAATATAAATTATATTCAAGAAATTGAAACTGCACAATATTGTGATCAAATTGATATTGTTTCTTTCTTATTTTTACTTGATAACTCAATGAAATCTAAACTAAAAAAGCATGAATTGATAAAATTCAATAAAACTAAAACTATTTAATTAATTATTATTAAAATAAACTATCTTTTTATTTAATAATTTTTAAAAAAAAAATATATATATATAACTATATATAATCAAATTATCTTCTCCTTTTCCTTTATTTATTTTTATCTTATCTACTTTTAGTTATTAGGTATTTTTATAAACATCAAAAAATAATAAAAAACAAATTATATATTATTCCTCTCTTAAATTTATTTTACGCGTTCTAAAATTGACATGAATTTTGAATTATTTGTTTAATATTAAATAATACTTTTTTTTAACAAGTTATCTCTTATTTATCATATTACATAAAATAATTATGGCAGAATTAATAGATAAAAATAATCAAGAGTTTATTATATCATGCGAAAAGAGAAATTTACTATTTAAATCCTTATTAGATACATTGTTCAATATTGACATTGAAAATTCTAATAATAGTAATAATAATAATAATAATAACAAAATAAGCAATCTTAAATTAAATCAGGAAAAAGCTTTGATTTTAACTTCATGGTTTGATCAGACAAAGGATTATAATTTTGCAAAAACACCAGAAAATAAAGATATACATGAGCTGACCTCCATTCCTTTTGTAATTTTTAACCCATACATAAATTTAGACCACAATATGATTCTTTGGGAAGTATTAAGATATTTAGATAATAATTCACTGAAAAAATATATATATCAAAATCAATCTGAGGTATTCTTTCATGTGTGTATAGAACCGGAATCTAAAAATTTATCAAATGATAAAAATACAATTTCCTTAGTATCTATTGAAAATGAGTCTCTTTCATGTTCTAGATGTGGATACTTTTATTCTTTGGATCAATGTTGTCCCCACCTTATTCTCTTGTATTTGTATAATCAATATTCTCTTAATCCAGAAGAAATAATCATTTCAAACGAATATGACTGGCTAGAAATTGTGCGTCGATCGACCCTTGTTTAAATAAATTATAAATTCCTTTACTTTCTTTTTTGTCCTCCTTCAATTTTCAAAAAAATTCAATTTTCAATGTAAACATAGAAAACAATAAGCGTTGAAATAAAATATATTACAAAATGTGGAAAATATTAAATTCTAACAAAATTTACTAGATTACCCTCCTGACATGAATTGGCCATTGATCAGATTTTTACAATTATTTTAAAATTCTTTATAATTTAAACCCTATCCAGTTTTTCATTTAGATTTGTCTATTATCCCCTATATTTTAACTTTATAAAATTGTTTAATTAACATAGACATATTTCATCTTTCCCCTATTTTATTTCGATTACAGTTTTAAAAAGATTACTTCACTCAAATTCAATAATGACTCAAAATTCACAGCAGTCAGATAATACCACAAAAATAACCAAGGAACAAATATTATCTCCACAGGATGAAGTTCTTTTTGAAAAATATTTATTACGCAATAAACAATTTGTATTAATTACAAAATCGAAAAATTCTGATCTCAAACAAACATTCCCTTTATATTTTGGTACAACTGAAGATGAAATTAATCCTCACAGAAAAATGGCTCTTCGTCAAAAAAGAATTAGTAGAGATCCACATTATAATACTTCACAATCATTACAAAATCAACAGAAACTTAAAAAATCAACTACAACAACAGACCAACAAAAATCAAAGTTATTATCTCAACAAACATCAAATCAAGTTTCACAAAAATCAAACGAATCAACTAAGACAACTTCAAATTCATCACCACAGTCACAACAGCAACTCCAAACTCTTTCACCATCAGAATCACAATCTCAATCTCAACAACAACAATTGTCAAATAAAACAAATATTCCTAAAAAGCAAGATAAAATATCAACTCCTAATTCAACCACTCCTGAACCTATATTAAGTACTACAGCTCCAAATTCTATAAAACCGACTTCAAATGGAGTTTCAACACCTACAAAAGAAACATTAAAACCAGCACCTGTTCCAACAATGGCAACAATGCTTGCTTCTTCAAAATCATTAGCTGAAAGTTTGAAACGTCCAAATGCTAATAATGGATCTGCATCATCTTCTCCATCTTCAAGATCCAAGCCAACTTCAAAGAGTAATACAGCATCACCAGCATCTTCATCAACTTCAATATTTGATACAGTATCACCAGAATTTTTATCTTCAACAGCTCCAAAACCACTTGGAATAACTTTATTAAGAATAATGTTTGACTCACAGTATATTAATAGAATATTTAATAAAAAGGTTGAAACTAGTTTAATATATCCACATGGTTTACAAAATAGTGGTAATATATGTTATATGAATTCAATTTTACAGTTTTTATTTTACTGTGAACCTTTTTCACAAATTTTAAATATTATAAGAGAAACAACAATTAAAGAATTGGATGAAACCAAAAGTAAAACACCAATATTAAATGCATTATTAGATTTACAAGATAGTTTTAAAATTGCACCAAAAACTTTAAATAAAATTGATGTTATAAATCCAGATCACTTTTATTCATCAATTGCTTCATTACCAAGATTTTCTCACTTGAGTTGGGGTCGTCAAGAAGATGCTGAAGAATTTTTAAATATTTTATTGGATGGATTACATGAAGAATTTGTTGAAAGTATAAAAATACTACCAACTGCTGATGTCAATAGATTTGCCAATGCTTTTAATAATAAAGAAACTTCTAGAAGAATTTTACAAAATGTTGATTTTATTAAAGATTTAAGTAAAGAAAATTCATCATCACTTGATAATAATGACTGGAATGAAGTCGGATCAAATATGAAAACTATTGGTAAAAGAAGCTTTCAAGTTAAATTATCACCAATTGTAAATTTATTTGGTGGACAGTTCAAATCAGTTTTAAAAGCATCTAATAAAAAATCATCAATTACTTTAGATCCTTTTATGCAAGTTCAATTAGATATAAGTGATCCTGAGACAACCGATTTAACAACAGCTTTCGAAAAATTTTCTCAAGATGAAGAAGTTTCATTAGGTTCAACAATGGCTAAGAAGCAAAACTTTATAGATAAATTACCATCAATTCTTATAATACATTTAAAAAGATTTTCATTTGTAACTAATGATGAATCAAATTCAGAAAATGGTGACTATGAACTTGTTACTAAAAATAAAAGAAATAAGAAAAATAATAAGGAATCTTCACAACAAAATTTTGCTCAACAATCAAAATCAAAATTATTAGATGGCCGCATAGAGAAAATTCATAAATTTATTAAATATGATCACAAACTAACATTACCAAAATCTTGTATCTCAACAATGGTTTCTAAAGAACCAAATTATAAATTATTGGGTGTTGTATATCATCATGGAAGATCAACAGAGAATGGACATTATACAGTTGATGTATTAACTTCATCGGGTCAATGGGTAAGAATTGATGATACTAATATAACAAATATAACTCCTTCAGATGCTGTAAGCGATCAAAACTTATTATCAAATATTAATAAAACAGCTTATATTTTAATGTTCCAAAAGGTATAATAGTATTATTCTCAAAAAAATTTTTACTAACTTAATAGAAAATCAATTTTAATTACTAAAGTCAAACTGCATTTTTTTTTTTTTTCAAAATCACATAAACTTATGTTCTCTTTCAATTCATCAATAATTTCCCTTGTAGATTTAGATTCTGTATTTATTTACCCATATATTTAATTAATTAATACCTGCACCAATTAACGAGTCAACAATCAAGTCAATAATCAAGGTATCAGACCAATAATTTTTTATTTTGTAATTTCATTGAAAAACTTCAATTAATATTTTTCTTTAACATTCTTTTAAATTATTATTTTTTTAATTTATATTTTATAATTTTATAATCAAAAGCTTAATCTAGTTTAATATTTTAAATTTCAAAAGACCTAATCATATGCTCTCAATAAAATAAAGTATAAGCTCTATTGTAATAATA
>JAJLVB010000124.1:0-37240 GCA_030570135.1 Pichia deserticola | reverse complement strand
TGCACCTTTAAATTTTTTTTTTTTTTTTTTTTAATTTTCAAACTTTTCAGTTTTCTCACATTTTTTTGAGTTTTCATGAACTAAAAATATATGTGAAAATGTTGAGTTTCAAATTATCTATTTTCATGTTTATATATATTATACATATATATATATCTATATATCTATATATAATAACAACAGCCATCATGATTTCAATTTGTGGTATACCTAGATATACTACTAACAATTATAGAATATTAATAAATACATTTTCAACTTATAAACCATTACTTGCACCAAAGAATAAAAAAGATTTAGAAGCAAAGAAAATTTTAGAGAAGAAACAAGAACGTAGAGATGCATTAAAAAAATTAGAGGCAAAGAAACCAGCAAATACATCACCATTATTTATGAAAATTACAAATGCATTAAAATATTTAAGAGCATCAGAAATTGGTAGACCAATTAATGAATGTTCAATTACAATTCAAACTCCAATTTTAAAAGATCGTGGTGTTGCACCATTACAAGGATCTGTTAGATTACCAAAACCATTAAAAGAAACTAAAATTTTATGTTTAACAAATGATGAAATTAAAATTAAAGAATGTTTAAAAAATGGTGCATTTATGGCTGGTGATTCAAAATTAATCGAAGAAATTTCAAATGGTTCATTAAATGTTGAACAATTTGATAAAGTTTTAGCAACTCCAGAAATTGAACCATTATTAAGAAAAGTTAGTAAAATTTTAGGTCCAAAAGGTTTAATGCCAAATATTAAAAGGGGTACAATTTCAGAAGATTTAAATAATTTAATTTTATCAACTTTAGGTACTCAACCATTTAGAGAGAGAAATAATTATATTTCATTAACAATTGGTAAATGTAATTTCACAGATATTGAAATTTTAAATAATATTTTAGAAACTTCAAAAGCATTTAAAACAAGTATTTCAAATACAAAATCTAAAAAGCCAATTTTATTAGGTCAAACAATTTTAAGTTCAACTCATGGTCCTGGTATAGTTATTAATTTCTAATAAACTAATTAATTACAAATTTAATTATTTGTTTATTTATATTAACTTATTTTATTATCTATAAACTTGTATATATATATATATATAAAAGAAAATATAATTTTTTTTGTTAATTCATTGCTGTTATTACTTAATATAAATTTATGTATATATTTTATTCTTTTGATTTTAACGCGTGTACAAAAAAAAGAAAATGTGTTGATATTTTTTTGACTTTATTAATTGTTATAATAATAATAATAATAATAATAATAATAATAATAATAATAATAATAATTTTTATGTTTTAAATTATTATTATTGTTATTAATTGATACCAAATATCAGAGATAGGGGCTATAATGGTTGAGTTGAATGAAAAGGAGGAGTTATATAATGATGAGATTGTTGACACAAAGAAAAGATTTTCAATTATAATAATGTTAATTTTAACAACATTAATAATTGGATTCCCATCATGGTATTTTACAACATCAGTTGAAAGATCAACATTACCAATTGAAGAAATTGAAATTTTAAATAATAAATATTCTAAATTTAATGAAATTAAATATGAAATTCCAATTCAAATGATTGAAATTCCAGATCCTTTAATTGGATTAATTGAAGAAACTCAAATAATTATTAATGAAAAATTAAATAATTTAAATTCAAATATTGGAATTAAATTATTTTTAAATGAAGAATTTGAAAGTTTATATAAATTAAAATTAATTATGAGTGAAGATATTGATTCATTAATTGTAAGTCCATATTCTGATAGATTAATTAAAATTTTTATATCACCAGAAATTATTAAAAATGGATTAGTAAGTGATTTAATTTCAAGAGTTTTAATTGATAATTTATTTAAATTTGAAATTAATTATAATAATAATAAATTTAAAAATTTAATTAAATTCCCATTTGATTGCAATTATAAAATTAGTATTAATTTTTTACATTCAAACAATAAATTATTAGAAATTCCTAAAGATATTTTAATTAAAGTAATTAATAATTTTAAAAATTTTATTAAAATTTTAAAACCAATTGCAGAATTTTCAATTGAATTTCAAGAATTATGGTATGAGAGGAGATTAATTACAAAAGATGAATATAAAATTAATAATATAACATATATTAAAGATCCAAGTATGTTTATTGATTATTCAGATTGGGGATTAGATCAAGATGTTGAATTAGATACAATTATTAATTTAAATCTTTATTTATTAGATGAAAATGATGAAAAAATTTTAATTGAAAATTCAAATAAAAATTCATTTATAATACCACAATGGGGTGGAGTTATAATTAATAATTATGATGAAGAAATTAATTATGATAAATTAAATGAAATTTTTGATATATTTTCATATCAATTAATTAAATTAATTGGATTAGATTCAAATATTGATAAATCAATTTATTATAGAATTGATGAATTTATTAGAATTCAAACAATTAATAATATTAATAATTGTTTAATTAATTTTAAAAGTTTAATTAAATTAATTAATCAATTAGATACAATTCCAATTCCAATTCAAACTGTTAATGAAATAAATGAATCAATTAAATTAATTAATCAAAGTATTAATGAATTAAAATTATTTAATTTTTTTAAAGCTTATAAATTATCAACTAATGCATTTAAATTATCAAATAATGCATTTTTTCATAAAGATATGGTTCAACAGGCTTATTTTCCTGAAGAGCATAAGATGGCCGTTTATTCTCCCTTATTAGGACCATTTGCTACAATTGTTATTTTAGCATTAATCAGAGGTATAAAAGAGATTAAAAAAGTATATAAATGAATAAGTAAATAAAGATAGTTAAATATATAATAAATAATAAATAATATGTAAATGAAAAAAAAAAAAAAAAAAAAAAAAAAAAAAAAAAAAAAAAAAAAAAAAAAAAAAAAAAAAAAAAAAAAAAAAAAAAAAAAAAAAAATCATTCTGCTAAATCTAAACATTAAGATCAGCGCAGTCATGTAAGGGACGGTATTTTAGTGTTTCGTTCGTTTTTTATATATTGTTGTACTATAAAACCGGTCTAAGATTTTTAGAGCGTGGGTTGTTATTATTTATTATTTTATATTAATAAGTAATTGACTTACCTATTTATTTATTTATTGATGTTTATGGTATTCTTTTTTTGAACTCCATTTTTCTTCTGTTGGTGTTTGCTGTTATTCTTTGCTTTTTTACTTATTTGAATATTCGTTTATCTACAGGTATATTTAATTAATTATATTTTTATTCCTGTTTGTTAATCATCAATATGAGATTCCCGATACGTAATAGAACAATTATAATTGAACTTATTGCATTGGGTTTAATATTTTTATTAACTTATAAATTAACAACTTCTGGAAATTCAAATGAAATTTTTAATTCATCAATTTTAAGTAAAATAACACAAAATGAAAATAAAGAATCATTAACTAATAATAATAATAATAATAATAATAATAATAATAATAATAATAATAATAATAATAATAATAATTTAATTAATAAACAAACTAATGATGTTGTATTTTTAGGTATGGATCCATTTATTGGTAAAGAAATTTTAATTGAAAATTATGAAAAAGTTAATGCGACAATTTTAACATTATGTCAAGAATCAGATTTAGATGGTATTGTTGATACAATCAGAAAATTAGAGGATAGATTTAATAATAAATATCATTATGATTGGGTTTTCCTTAATAATGTAGAATTTAGTAGTGTTTTTAAGGAAAAGGTTTCAAAATTTGTTTCTGGTAAAGCTAGATTTGGTTTAATCCCAAATGAACATTGGTCATATCCTTCATTTATTGATTTAAATAAAGCCAAAGAGGAAAGGAAAAAAATGGAAGATGATGGAGTTATTTATGCAGGTTCAGAAAGTTATAGACATATGTGTAGATTTAATTCAGGATTTTTCTTTCATCATCCAATTATGAATGAATATAAATATTATTGGAGAGTTGAACCACATGTTGAATTTACTTGTGATATTAATTATGATCCATTTAAATTTATGGTTGATAATAATAAAAAATATGGATTTACAATTACAATTCATGAATTTGAACGTACAATTGAAACTTTATGGAGTACAACAAAACAATTTTTATCATTACATTCAAATTATTTAAATTCAAATAATTTATTAAAATTTATTAGTGATGATAATGGTGAAACTTATAATTTATGTCATTTTTGGTCAAATTTTGAAATTGCAGATATGGATTTTTGGAGGTCAAAACCATATCAAGATTATTTTGATTATTTAGATAAAACTGGTGGTTTCTTTTATGAAAGATGGGGTGATGCACCAATTCATTCAATTGCAGCTGCATTATTTTTAGATCGTGATGAATTACATTATTTTAAAGATATTGGATATCAACATGGAGTTTATCAAATGTGTCCAATTGAGGATGAAATTTATAATGCAAATAAATGTTTTTGTAATAAAAATGATGATTTTACATTTGATGGTTATGCTTGTGGTAAAGAATTTTATGATGCAATGGGCTGGAAAAAACCTAAAAATTGGGAACAATATGCTGATTAAGCATAGTTAATTTTTTTTTTTAATTACTTAAGTTACTTTGATTTATAAAACTTGCAATTTTTACACTTTAATAAAATTTACTTATTCTTTGATTAATAATTATATTATCAACAAAAGAAATATTATTATAAACTCATAATGCCATTTTCAATTCCATTCCATTTCAAAGCAAGGAAGGAGTGAAAAATTAAAACTCAGTAAATCCAGACCCGCAATTTGGATCCCGTACATTTTTAGCCTTCAACCACGGTCGCGTTAAAATGGGAAGCCATTCAAAATGAAATCGGAAAATTGGACGGTTTGTGACATGAAATCAGTTAACTAAATATATATATATATATATATGTATTTATGTATTTATGTATTTATGTATTTATGTATTTATGTATTTATGTATTTATGTATAGATTTTTCTCTGTTGAATATAATATCGTTAGCTTTTGCTGTATTCTGTTGTATTATTAGGCTCTTTAAATCTTACTTATTATATTATCATCAGAATCAGAATAGGAAGAAGAAAAAGAAGGGAAAAAAAAAGATATTTATAATAATAAATTGTCATGATGTTGAGAAGATATAGGGTGATTTTAGTTTATGTAACGATGTTTATCGTTATTGTGTATTTTACAAGTACTCTTTTTAAAATTTCAAATGAAAATTCAAGTATTTCATTATTAAATTTGAATAATTTAAAAAATATAAATGAAAATATTAATGATGATAGTAATAATAATACTAATTATGAAAAAGATATTTTATCAAATGATGAATTAATTCAAGAAAATAATGATAATGATAATGATAATGATAATGATAATGATAATAATAATAACCCAGATCAATATAATGAAGAGATTAAAATTGATCAGTTTTTAAGTGAAACACTGAAAATTGATGATGATGATGATATTAAAAGTACATTAAAAGAGGATATAACAAAAATGACAGATGAAGAAATTAGGGAACAATTAAATTTAATTAAAGAAAAGCAAAAGGAGAAAGAATTAGAAAAATTAAAAGAATCATCAGAAACTATTAGTAAAAATGAAAATGATAATATTAAAAATACTAAAATTAATAATAAGGAAAGAATTAGGAAAGATTTACCACCAGATAATAAACCATGGGCTCAATATGAAGTTAATAGAATAATACCGAAAAATTATGAAAATTCAAATATTCATAAAGAAAATGCCACATTATTTACATTATGTAGAAATTCAGAACTTTATGAAATTTTAGATTCAATTCAACAATTAGAAACTAGATTTAATAATAAATTTAATTATGATTGGGTTTTCTTAAATGATGAACCATTTACTGATGAATTTATTGAATTAACATCAAATTTAATTAGTGGACGTGCAAGATATGGATTAATTCCAAAAAAGCATTGGTCTTACCCAACTTATATTGATGAAGGAAAGGCAAAAGAAATTAGAGAGAGTAGAAAATGGTCATCAATTACATATGGATCAAGTGAATCTTATAGACATATGTGTAGATTTAATTCATTATTTTTTTATAAACATCCAATTATGAAAGAATATCAATATTATTGGAGAGTTGAACCACATGTTAATTTTGATTGTGATATAATTGATGATCCATTTAAATTTATGAAAGATAATAATAAAAAATATGGATTTACAATTTCAATGAGGGAATTACCAAATACAATTGAAACATTATGGGAAACTTCAAAATTATATTTTAAAAAATTATCATTTAATATATTTGATAAAAAAATTCAAGATAATTTAGTTGATTTTATAAGTGATGATAATGGTGAAAGTTATAATTTATGTCATTATTGGACAAATTTTGAAATTGCAAATTTAGAAATTTATAGAAATAATATATATGAAGGTTATGTTCAACATTTAGATCGTGCAGGTGGATTTTTTTATGAAAGATGGGGTGATGCACCAATTCATTCAATTATATTTAGTTTAATGTTAAAAAGGGAAGAAATTTATTTATTTCAAAATATTAGTTATGAACATACAGTTGCAAAATCATGTCCATTAAATGATAGATTTAGAAAACTTGCAAGATGTACATGTAATCCAATTGAAGATTGGACAATTAGAAGTAATAGTTGTTGTAATAATAAATTTTTAGAAGCTGGTAAATATGAGAAGAATGTTGATTATGATAAATATGTTAAATTAATTAATGAAAAGAAAGCTGAAGAGGATTCATTAAAGACAAAGCAACGTAAATTAAGAATGGAAACTGCTAGAAGACAAAGTGAAGAAAGGAGAAAGAAAGCTGAAGAAAGAAGAAGAAATAGACTTAATGCTAAAAAGGCTAGAAAGGAGAAATTTGCCAATGAAAAAAATGAAGATAACCAATAAATAGATAAATAAATAAATAAATTATGATTAATTTAAAGAATATTTAATATTTTCAATTAATCAATTACTTATTTAGTTATACATTAAAATAAATTGAAAAAACAGAGATAAAGAATAATAATAAAATAGAAAGAAAGCTATTCTATTAATTCATTTTTTTTTTTCACGGGACGATCGACGCGAGCTATTTTTAGAAACTTTTTTTTTAAAAAAATAAAGAAAAAGAAAAAGAAAAAGAAAGAAAAAGAAAAAAAAAAAAAGAGACGTTCCAGAACCTAGAAAAGAAAAGAAAAAGCTGCTAAAAAAAGCTGCTAAAAAATGAAAAGTAAAAAATGAAAAAACTCGCTGGTTTTTTTTTTTTTTTTATTTACTTTTTAGATTTGTTTACCATTTACGGGTTGAGCGAGCTTGTTGTCCTCAGTTTCGAAGAAATATCAAAGTGTTTGTTTGGTATTAACTGGTTGTTTAGTTGGATTGTTTCTATTTTAACATATTACTTTATTTAATTTTATCATATTACTTTATTATTTTTTATTTGATACCTCATATATACATTTTTTTTTTCTTAAATTCATTTCCTTTTTCTTAAATTCATTTCCTTTTTCTTAAATTCATTTCCTTTTTCTTAAATTCATTTCCTTTTTCTTTTTGTTCTTTTCTTTTTATCTATATATTTTCTTAGATAAATAACAAACAAATATATATATATATATAAAAATGCTTTCATACATTTCATTAGCAGTTGTTTTTGCATCATTCGTAGCTCCATCAGTTGCAACTCCACCAGCTTGTTTATTAGCTTGTGCTTCAAAAATTGCTAAATCATCATCAACTTGTACACAATTAAATGATATTTCATGTATTTGTTCTTCAGAATCATCTGCAATGCAATCATGTCTTGAATCAACCTGTCCAAATGATTTATCAAGTACTGCTTATTCTTCATTCCAAAGTGTTTGTTCAAACGTAGGTGTTAGTGCTTCATCTGCATCTTCTTCTGCTGCTCCATCTTCATCTTCATCAAGTTCTTCTTCTTCTTCTTCTTCAGCTGAAGCTACTACTTCATCTACTGAAGTTTCCACAACTTCTGAAGTTTCTTCATCATCATCTGTAGCTTCATCAACAACTGAAGCTACTACTTCATCATCTGAAGCTTCATCAACAACTGAAGCTACTACTTCATCATCTGAAGCTCCTTCAACAACTGAAGCTCCATCAACTACAACTCAAGAACCAAGCTCTACATTAGTTACATCAACTTCTACTTCAGAATCATCTTCAAGCTCAACTTCTATTGAAGTTTATGACAATATGGCAGGTTCTATCGAATTAAACGGTATATTAGGTGCTGCTGCTTTAATTGCTGTTAACTTATTATAAGTTTACAAACTTAATATTTTTTTAATTTTTGATATCCCAAACAAGTAAAAAAAGAATTTGAATGCTAAAATTTCTAATAATTGTTGTTTATACCCCCCATTCCTCTCCCTTCCCCCTCATATTTTGTTATTTCTATAATCTATCGTTATATTATTGTCATTATATAAAATTCTAATCTTTATATAATACTTTAAGTTTTTATTAAATATATTGACTAATAAAATATTGATTTGGTCTACAAATTAAATTTTTGGGCTCAAAATCGTGATGCGCTTCCAAAAAGGGGAAATTATAATTTTTATTTCAAACTAAAAACATGTAAACAACATTAAAACAATTACATTAATTAAATTTATAATTACAAAAAATGAATTAAATCTTAATTAAATAATTATCATATATTGTATTGATTGATCAGCATTGCTAGATAATTGAATTTATATTATAACGATGTATGGAATTATGCCACTTGAAGAATACGTTGCTAATTATGATTCAATACTTGAAGATAAACCATTTAAATTTGGTAATATGAAGGGTAAAGTTTTAAATAAATCTAAATTTTTTAATGATTATTCAGATTATGAAATATTATTAAGAAATGAAGTACCTGAAAAATATAATAAATATTTTGATGTTATAAATGATAATGATAATGATAATCAAATTGAAATTGAAATTGGAAGAAGTAATAAAAATCCATTAAATTTAAGTCCAATTAAAAATAATTTAGATAATGGATTTAAAGATTCTCAAGTTTTATCAAAGAAAGAAAGTAAATTAGATAGTTTATCAAATGATTTAGGAAATTTATATAATAATAATAATAATAATAATAATAATAGCAATGGTAATAAATCTAAAATTAATTTTAAACTTGATTTAGGTGATTTAAGTTTAAACAAAAATGAAAATAAAAACGACAATAAAGCTAATAATTCAAATTTTAATAGAAACATCGAAATTAATTATTTAGATAATTTAGATGATCTATATGAGAAAACTTTTAAATTGTTAAATAAAAATAGTATAGTTGATAATGAGGGTAAACAATTAAATAAAATGATTCAAACTTTATTAGATAATATGAAATCAATTAAATCAGAGAATGAAAAATTGAATAATAATGCAAATGATTTGAAACTTATAATTAAAGATTTGAATTCATTGATTACAAATTATAAATTAAAATTAAAAAGTTATTATAAAGAAAATAAACATTTAAAGAATATAATTGAACAACAACAGCATGTGGAAAGACATAACATTAAAATTAATAATAATGACAAAATTATTAGTGATAATGAAATATTTGATGAAATAGATAATGATGTTGATTCTATTGATAAACAAATACAAATGTTGCAAATAAGAAAGAGAAAGTTACTAGAGAAAACTAATCAAAAAACACAAAATACCTTGCCTTCAATTGACGATTTATCAAAAGATATAATGGAAAAAATAATGAAACAACTAAATGATCATAGTCACAAAAATCAAACTAGTATTCATGATAATGATGTTGATCATGAAAATTGTCCATTTTGTACTTCAAATTCCAAAAATTCTAATATTTTATTGTCAAAAGTTTTAAATTCAAACTCAGATATAAATTTAGACGAATTTATTGAGTTATTAGCCGATCGTTTTAAATTCAAGATGGATATTGGTAATAATACTAATCCTTTACCTGATGTTTGGTAATTTTATTATATAAATTTATCAATATAATTGTATAATTTGGTGTAAAATATATATGTTTAAAAGAAATTACTTAGACTTATAGAAAATTGTATATATACATAGTTTAAAGATTATTTATTTCTTTCCTTTCTTCTTGTTTTTCTTTTTCTTTTGCGGAGCTTCTGTGCTACTTATGACTTCTGCTTTGACTGTTTCATTTGGTTTCTCTACTGTTTCAGTATCTTTAACAATTTCACTTTTTTCAGTGTTTGATAATAATAAACTTAAACCATCAATATCATTTCCATCAATATTACAACCTCTTGGACCTAATGCGTTAAACAATTTTGAGAATTCTTTAATCTTATGGGTTTTAAAAACATGACATATACCTGTTTTTGAATCAAATGTCTTAAATTTAATTATAGATCTTAATTTATCATCATCATTCTTCTTCTTACTATGTGTATAAGTTATCGTTATCGTTGTATTTGCTGGATTTGACTTAAGTAAAGATTGAGTAGATGTTATGTATGTATCTATTTGTTTCACTTTCATCTTATTATTTTCATATGATATAATATAATATAATATAATATAATTGGAAAATGAATATGTATGTACCTGTTAGAACATTAATAAATTATCAGAAAACCATCAACATAAAGGAAAAATCAACATCTTCCAGAGTTTTTGAAATTTTATTTGGTCCACAAAAACTGTCGAGGAAAAATAATTAAGTGAAAAAAAAAAATATGCATTTTTATTTCGTTTATATATTAAATACTTAAATTTATATTATTATGTACATGATTTATTAAAATAAATGCTACTCATTTATCTAGTTAAAATTTAAATTAAATAATTAAAATCTTAAATAATTACACATCCTCAAACTCCAATTTTAGAAGCTAAAGAATCTGGGATTTCATAACCATTCACCTTTAATGATTTTAAAATACCTGGTAATGCATCACCTAATTCAGTATCCGTTTCACTTAAATCCTTTAAAACTTCATTAACAAAGTCGTGATCCTTTAATGAGACACCTTGTAATAATAAATAATAGAAAGTATATTTATTTGGTAATAGTCTTAAATTATTTGGATTTTCTTTAATTAATTTCTTAATATTATTCATAAATTCTCTAGTGGCATAAACATTTGGACTATTTGAATAACCTTTTAAAATTGAATTATAGAGAAATGCAGTAACTGGAATACCATTCGAAATAGCTTTATTATAATAGTATAAAGCATTATCCATATCACCTGCTTTTGTAAATGTTGTGATAATACCAGAATATGCAACAGCATTCAATTTAATATTTGAAGATTCCATATGTTGTAAAATTGAAAATCCAATATCGCTTGTTTTTGGATTTCTTAATAAATCACTTGCAACAGTTATAAAAGCAACTAAATTAAAATGAACTTTTTGAGATTTCATTGAATCAATCATTGCAAAAATTTGGTTCAAAATTTCATCTTTAGTTAAATTAGATCCAACGGATGATTTTAAGAAGAAATCAATAATTGTAGTCCAAGTTGCAGTATCTGGTGTTAAATTTTTATACTTTTGATTAATTAATTCATCTAGTAAAAATTTTGCATCATCAAATCTTTTAACATAAATTAATTTACTTAATAATTTATTATAAACTGTAATTGTTGGAATAAAAGATTCGTCATTTTGATAAATTTTAAATAATGAAATTGCTTCATTGATTTTATTTGATGCTAATAAAAATTCAATCATAGAACATTTTAATTCAGAATCAAATAATTTATTTCTATCCTTCTGTAAACTATTAATAAGAGTTTCAACTTTTTCAATTTCATTATTTTTTAGTAAAAATTGAATATAAATTGAATAGGATTTAGAATTTAATGTACAACCTTTTTGCATAAGTTCCCAAACAGAATTAACTTTATTTAATGCATTATCAATTTTTAAATTTGAAAATGATAATAAAAGTTGATTCCATATATCAGTAGTAATTTCAATCTTATTAGTAGTTGCAAATTTCCAAATTTCAATTGATCTAGAATATAATTTAACATTATTTAAATATTCCATATATTTTGCTAATGTAACTGGATGAATTGTTGATTCTTTACCTTTATAAAGATTTAAAGTTGATTCAATCAATTTTTCTAAATGAACAATTCTACCATCAAATGATGCTGATTTAATTGAGTTTAAATTATCTTGAGAATTGATATCAAAAGTTAAATTTTTAAAATCAGAATATAATTTAATGATGGTTTCAGCATCTTCTTGTGCTAATGGTAAGATTTTTGTTGATCTTTCAAAGTGTGAAAGTGAACATGAATGTTTCTTATCAAAAATTAATTTAATAAATTCAGGATCAACAGTTTTTTCATTGTTTTCAATTAATGAAAGTAAATATAATGATAAACCAAGCAAATTGAAATTATTTTCATTTTGTTGTTCATTATCATATTTTCTAGAAACAAAAGCTTTTTTATTGGATCTAAAGAAATTAACATTTTCAATCCAAACAGTTAAAGCATTTAAATATTTTTTTTCAGAAATTAATTCTCTAATATATCTAGTTAAATGAGATGAATGAATAAGTTTATTATCAACTAATAAAGTAATTATTTCTTTGTATAAAATACTATTTGGAACATCATTATTAGTTTTTTCTTTAATTGTTAAAATTTTGGTTAAAAGAGTGTTACCAATTCCAATCATAGAATTATAAGCATATGCTTTATCTTCAGTAGATGCTTTTTGAAAAGCATGTTGAACTTGTTCAAAAAATGGTGAAAATTCAGTATAATCATGAGATAAACTTTTGAATAATGCTGAAATAAATGGGTTACCTCTTCTCTCATTACCATTGTTGTTATCCTTTGATCTTAAAGTTGAGTTTTTATTATTTTTTTTTTCTAAATTTTTTGAATCGGTTTGTTTTGGGGTGATTTTACTTGTATTTGAAGCATCTTTGATAGCTTCTTCAGTTTGAGTAGATTGTAATCTTATACAAATTTTACTAACATTATTTGATGCTAATAAAATTGTTTTTAATGCTTTTCCTGTGGATGGTGCAGTATGTAATGAGCGGGATAACATTTTACCTCTTCTAATATTATATATCTAGCTTCTAGTTTATACTGCTCAATCTTTAGCTTCAATTTTTTTCCTTCAAAATGAAGCTATTCACTTAGTAATAGCTCAAAATTTTATTTACATTTTTCAACAACTGTTTTCATGGCCTCGAGAATTGTCGAAGTTGAAAATGAAAATTGAAATTTTTCACAGTTTCGCACTCACTAAAATTATTTACTATTCATTCATTGACTGAGAAATCTAAATCTTTAACACATTCATTCCTAGCTATAGTGAAAGATATAATAATTAAAAAATAAATGTATATTTTAATGCTAATCAGATGTCTATAATTTTTCTACAAGCTATATAATTCTATAAAACAATGTATCATAGATACAATGAGAGTAACTCTTCTTCAGAGATTCCTAATCTAGAGGCATAGATATTGAAAAATTCGTCAATTCTGAGTGGCTTACTCTCTGTGTTTTCTTCTAATTCATAATTTGACCAATCTCCTTCTTGAATCATTGAAACATGTCTAGCTGTGTAATCTTTCGTTAATTCAAACTCATCTAAAACTCTTGTATTATTACATGTACCAAAATTAGCATTCACATATGGTATACCTTCTTCATTTGCATATGATGGACAATCAAATAAATTAACCCAAAGTCTGTATTTATCATCAAATATATGACCATGATAAAATTCATTTACTGTATTTAAAGATTTTGGATATAATCTCCAGATAATATTTTCATATTCATGTGGAAAGTATGCCCTCACACCTTCAAAATAGGATGGAATCATAACTGATAATTCATCAATAGTGAAAACATTATCATTTTTACAATGAAGCAATCGTTTCTCATCTTGTAATGATTTAAGTTGATTCATTAAAGTATCAAAATAAACATCATCACCTTCTAATGCAAAATATTGATTCATTTCATAATCTTTATCAACTAATTTTTTAAGTTTATTATTAGTTGAAACTTGTTTCAAATAATTCTTTGACCATGATAAAGCAGTTATATCTAAATACATGCCAGTACTAATATCAATTAATCTACCATCAATAACATTATTACCATCACCTTTAATTCTACTATAGTAAGCAGGATTAATATCGATAAAATATCCTGTCATAGCACTTTGAAACCCATCTTTATTACTATAATCTATAATTAATGTTCCATTAAAATTTCTAGCTAATAAATTTAATGATTCGGTACTAACAATAACATCAATATCACCATCCCAGGGTAGTGTTAAACCATTTCTAATCCAACCCAACATTGAACCATAAGCAACAAATGTTTTAATACCATTTTCAAAACAAAATCTTAACCAAGTTCTTGATAATTTATGAATAATTGATTGTCTAAAATCATTTGTTACCAGAGTACCTGAAAAAAATCTCCAATCATAATGTGCCCCCAATGATAAACCATAAATATCTGCCTCCCTAAAATATTTTGGATGATAACCATTTCTAATTCTAAAATTTTCAAACTTTTCAAGTTCTTTATATAATTTATTATCTAATTCAGTATTAAATGATGATACACTTAAATCATTTAAAAATGCTTCTTCATCCCAAGCAAAGTCATCAAATTCCCAATTATCAACCTTCATTGTTTTATCAAATTCTGGATTTTTAATTGCTAAATAAGTTTCCCTTTTATTTATTTGATTATGATCGGTATCATAAATTATCTTTTCAACATTATATTTATTTAATAAATTTGATGTTCTTTTTCTTAAGGTTTCAATATTCCAACCATTCCTTAGAAATGTTTTTAAATCTTTTTTAGTATGTTTAATTTCCCAATTAATAAATTCATTTAAAATCTTTTTATTTCTGAAAATTTTAACTTGATCGGTATTTTTTTTTGGATCAACTTTAACCATTAAACTACCTTCGCCTTCATCACTAAAAACGTCAAGCAAGTAAATTTGTTCTGGTGGAGGCATATTGGTTTTCAAATAATTAGCACCATATAATAATCTACCTGGTTCTTTTATTTTTGCACTAGTTGGACCTTTTATTTCAAATTTATATGGAAAATTTGGAGGTGGATTTGATATATCCTTACATTGATTAAGAAAATCTTCACTACCTTCACAACTGTAAAGCATTGCGAAAGTTTTACAATCTAAATTAATTAAATCATCAATATGATTTAGAAATTCTGGTGAGTGTAATGATAACCATTCAACTAAATATTCATCGTCATATTTTAATCTTGAATCTAAATCAATCCAGTCTTCCCAACTGAATGCAATATTAAAATCAGTTTCTAATTTCTTTCTGGTTGATAATAAATGAGATTGTATATATAAAAGTAACATTGCCGGCGTTAATCTAGGATCAAATAAATCACTGATATTATCAAAGAATACATCATTAGTATTATTTACAAAAGATGGTAATATAATTTTATGTAATGCGGAATGCTCAATTGGTTGATCCATAAATGATGGCTCATTTGTATTTTCATCAGAAGATAACCCATTTATCTTTTCATAAAATATTAATATAGTTAAGAGTAATATTGTAAAAAATGCAGTTATTATTAAAGTAAGACTATTAAGCATTCGTATCTTATTTAAAATTTTAAATGATTTATTCATAAATTTTTTATATACATGTTGAAAAATTTCTTTATAAACACTCTCCTCTGGTTTATTAAATTCATCTTCATCTTCATCTTCATCATATTCATATTCATCATCAATAATATTATTATGATCATTATATCCAAAATCTGTAATATAATTATCAAAATTATTAGTTCTCAGCATGTCGCCATTGGATCTTTTGAAGACATCATCACGAGTTATAAAGACTTCGGATCCAGCTTTATTATTACTTTGATTCTTTTTATTATAAGAATTGGTCCTGCCTTTTTTTGAATTATTTATACTCCTAGTTGTCATGATTATGTGAAGTAATATAACTATATATTATTTTAAATCAACCAATTAAGAAGAAGCCATTGTTAAAAATACTAAATCTCCGATTTGGCTGAGAAAAAGTTAAACTTTTTGAACCCTAGAAAAATGGAGACGAAAAAAATGAGAGGGATGAGTAAAAAAAGGTGGGAGAAAAAAAAATTAACGTCCGCCGAATTAGGAAGTTATATGAGTTGCAGATTTCGATATGTTGGTCTGTACAAATTAAGCATCCTGAAGTTAAAGTTTTAGTAGGGTTAATGTCTATCTAAGTATACATGAGTAGTTGAATATATATATCCAAAGTAATATAGAGTCAATTATTTTTCAAAACCATATTTTTTAAGTTCTTTAGGTTTTTCTAAATTTTTAAGAGCATAATATTTATTCATACAAGAATAATCATCAAATGTAAAGTCTTCTCTTGGATTACAAGAACAGCGTCCTTTTATTCTAACTTCTTCCTTTAATGGGCAACTCAAAAAAGGACCATGATAATATCCGATATCGTCGAAGAAATGTAATTTATCTTTATTCAAGAATAAAGAAGCAGCAATTGAATGAATTGGGGCATCACCCCATCTTTCATAAAAGAAACCACCTGATTTATCTAAATAATCAAAATATGATCTATATGTTTTACCCCTTAAGAAATCCAATTTACCAATTTCAAAGTTTGACCAAAAATGACATAAATTATAAGTTTCACCATTATCATTAGAAATAAAATTTAATGAATTATCATCTGCTAAAGTACGTGGATTTTTCTTCAAAAATTCTTTTGTTGTTTCCCATAAAGTTGGAATTGTTTCAACATATTCATGCAGTGCTAATGTAAAACCATATTCCAAATCATTATCTTGCATAAATTTAAAAATATCATAATCAATATCACAATAAAATTTAACACTTGGCTCAACTCTCCAATAATAATCATATTCATCTAATAATGGATGTCTGAAAAAGAAACCAGATTCAAATCTACACATATATCTATAAGAAATTGAGTCACCATAAATAATTTCCCTTCTTTTCATATCTTCTCTAGCTGCTTCAGCTTTTGCAGTATCAATCCAAAGTGGAGTTGACCAATAATCAAAAGGTATAACACCATATTTAGTTTCACCAGAAATTGATTTTGTTGTTTCTTTTATAAATTCTTCAGTAAATGGTTCATCATTAAGGAAAACCCAATCATAACCAAATTTATGATTAAATCTATCTTCTAAACTTTGAATTGATTCTAATAATTCCCATAAATCATTATTTCTAGCTAATGTAACAAAAGTTGCTTTAACTTTTTTATGATTTTTATTTAAATTTGATTTTTTAGGATTACTATTAATAGTATTTTCATCATTATCATCAATTGTTCTAATTGTTGGATTTGATGGTAGTGAAAAATAAAAAATAAAAATTATTATAATCAAAAATAGAATTAATCTATTGATTTTTAATTTAATTTGTGACATAGATGCAACTCCCATTTTATTGAAAAATTATGAGTTGTTCTTTGCTACTTAAAATTAATTATTCAGAAAGAGAGAGTTAGAGAGTAAGAAAAGGTTAATGAATGATAGATAAATAATAGTTGTGAAAAATCTTCTTTACATAAATAATTGCATCACCTCAATTTAATTAATATGGGAAATCATTATTATTGAAATTTATGCGGTGTATCCCACTTTTTAACAACGCGTTATTTATATTGTAGAATGATTAATAAAGTAATTTGATATTTTAATTATAGTTTATAAAAAAGAAAACATAAATATAAATATATGTATGAATATATCAGTATAGATATAAATAGGTAAAAATCAAAAAAAATATTGGGTTATTATAAAAGAACAAGTATACTAATTAATTAATAAATTAAACTAATCACCGTATTTTTCCCAACCTTCAGGTTTTTTAAGACCTTTTAATTTATAATATTTATTATTACAGAAATAATTCTTCCAAGTAATATCCTCATTTGGATTACAAGCACATTTTTTTTCTAATCTAATCTTTTCATTAACTGGACAATTATTAAATGGAACGTGAAAATATCCAAGATCATCAAAGAAATGAATTTTATTTTTATCCATAAATAATGCGACTGCAATTGAATGAATTGGAGCATCACCCCATCTTTCATAAAAGAAACCACCTGCATGATCTAAATAATCGAAATAAGCTAAATAAGCTTCAGATCTCCAAAATGATAATTTACCAATTTCAAAATTTGACCAAAAATGACAACCATTATAACTAACACCACCATCATCAGATACCCAATCTAAGAAATTATTTTGATTTAAATAATTTGGATGTTCTTTAATAAATTTTTTGGTTGTTTCCCATAAAGTTGGAATTGTTGCACCATATTCAGGTAATGAAATTGTAAATGAATATTCATAATCATTATCTTGCATAAATTTAAAAATATCATAATCAATATCACAAAAGATTTTAATACCTGGTTCAACTCTCCAATAATAATCATATTGTTGCATTAATGGATGTCTAAAGAAAAAACCAGATTCAAATCTACACATATGTCTATAAGAGATTGAATCACCATAAATAACCTTTTCTTGTCTCATTCTTTCTCTAGTTTCAGCTGCTTTTTCAGTATCAATCCAATCTGGGAAAGACCATTGATCAGTTGGAATTAAACCATAATAAGTTTTACCACTAATTAATCTTGAAGTTTCTCTTTTAAATTCTTCAGAGAATTCTTCATCATTGAGGAAAACCCAATCATAACCAAAATTATGATTAAATCTATCTTCAATTTGTTTGATTGAACCTATAACTTCCCAAACATCAGAATTTCTAGCTAAAGTAACGAAAGCAGCTTTAACTTTTTCACCAGATTTAATATTTTTTGATGATGATGAAGAAGATGATGATGATGATGATGATAAATCAGATGATAATTTTTCTGTTTTTAAACTATTAGCATTTGGAGATGATATTTTATCTATATTTGAATTTGGAATTGTTGATTGAGATACAGTATAAGAAGTTGAAGATCCTTTTGATAATATATAAGCTGATAGGATAAGCAATAAAGCAAAGAATCCAAATCTTACTAATCTAGCGTTTGATCTAGCCATGATTATTAACTTGGTTACTTGATTATTACTTCTGAATATGGAAACAGAAATAAAGCAAGTAAAAATTAAGAATTAAACAAAATAGAATAAAGGAATCGAATAATTCAATGTAGACACCCAAAAGTAATAATTATAATAAGAACACCAAAAAAAAAAAAAAAAAAACAATGTTTCAATATCACATATATTTTTCTACAGGTTAATTTAATTGAAATGAAATTAAGAGGCGAAGCGTGAACAATAATGAAAACAGGAAAAACAGAGAAAAACAGAGAAAAGAAAAAAAAAAGAATTTTTTGAATGGCAGTATAAAAAAAAAGATTAACCAGGGGGGCGACACGTAATCAAAAAGCTTTGTTCATTATAGAAGAAAATTTTTCTGGTCGATCGACGCTAGATATTTTTTTATTTTTTATTTTTTTAATATTTTTTTTTTTAAAAAAATCTGAAAAGGGGCAAATGTAAACATTTCCTTTTACAGTAACTGAAATTTATACTATGTGAGGCTCATTCACTTAATTGTTTACCATTTTTATATGTCAAATCAAAACAACAACAACAACAACAGCAGTAACACAATTTATTACGTTATTCTACATTAGTAAACTTGATATTTTTATCAACTCCACTACTTTAACTTTTCCATTATTCAAAGGAAAAAAACAATTATAAAACCAATGGATAATTACAAAGGTGAAGTTTGGGTTAATAAAAATGACCCAAATTCAGATCGTATTTTTGAAAAGGGTAAAATAATTGAAAAATTAAATGATTCAAATAAATTTAAAGTTCAATTGATTGATTCAAATGATGATTCAAATAATATACTTGAAGTTGATGCTACAGATTTACAAAAATTAAATCCTTCAAGATTTGATGGTTATGATGATATGGCTTCATTAACTTATCTTAATGAGCCATCTGTTTTAAATAATTTAAAGATAAGATATAAAGATGATAAAATTTATACTTATTCAGGTCTTTTCTTAGTAGCAATTAATCCTTATAAAAATATTAATATTTATAATTCCGATTTTATAAAATTATATCAAGGAGAAAATTCAAATAAAGATAATAATAATAATAATAATAAAAATGAACTTTTGAAACCACATATTTTTGCAACTGCTCAAAAAGCTTTTAAGAATTTAATAGATAATAATTATGATCAATCAATTTTAGTTACAGGTGAATCTGGTGCTGGTAAAACTGAAAATACTAAAAAATTAATTCAATATATTTTGTCAGTTTCTTCAAATAATAAAAGTAATAATAATAGTTTAGAAAATCAAATTTTAAATGCAAATCCAATTTTAGAAAGTTTTGGTAATGCAACAACTGTTAGAAATTTAAATTCTTCAAGATTTGGTAAATTTATTAAAATTAAAATTAATCCTTCAAATAATAATTTAAATGGTGCTCATATCGATTGGTATTTATTAGAAAAATCAAGAGTTATAAAACAAGATTCAAATGAAAGAAATTATCATGTTTTTTATCAATTATTAAAAGGTGCTCCAAATGATTTATTAGAAAAATTATTTTTAAATAATAATTCAATTCAATATTATGAATATTTGAAAAATGGTTTAATTTCAAATATTGATAATATTAATGATAAATCACAATTTAATGATTTATTAAAATCTTTTAAAATTATGAATTTTAATGATGATGATGTTTTAAATATTTTTAAAATTTTATCAATTATTTTACAATTAGGTAATATATCTTTTAAAAATTCAAATAATGATTTAAAACAAGCAGTTTTATCTGAAAATTCAGATACTTTAATTGATAATATATCTAATTTATTGGGTGTTTCATCAAATGATTTTAAAAAATCTTTTTTAAATTCAAAAATTAAAATTGGTAGAGAGATTGTTAATCAACAAAGAACTGCCTCACAAGCAAAATTTTCAATTGATGCTTTATCAAAATCCCTATATGAAAAATTATTTCAATTTTTAATTGATAAAATTAATGAAAATTTTAAATTATCTAATAATAATAATAATAATAATAATAATAATAATAATAATAATAATAATAATAATAATATCTTTAATGAAAATTCTTTTAATGATAATTATATTGGAATTTTAGATATAGCAGGTTTTGAAATATTCGACAAAAATTCTTTTGAACAATTATGTATTAATTATACAAATGAAAAATTACAACAATTTTTTAATCATCATATGTTTGTTTTAGAACAAAGTGAATATATGAAGGAAGGAATTTCTTGGAAATATATTGATTTTGGAAATGAACTGAAGCCAACAATTGAGTTAATTGAAGGTTCTGAAAATAATAAAAGGAAAATAAATATTTTCTCAATTTTAAATGAAGAATGTGTTGTTCCAAATGGTAACGATAAATCATTTATTGATAAATTATTTAAAGAATTAGAATCAAAAGATTCAAAAATTGAAAAATCAAGTTTACCATTTAGAGCAAATAAAATTAGAGATGGTTTTATAATTAAACATTATGCAGGTAATGTCGATTATTCAATTGATGGTTGGTTAGATAAAAATAAAGACCCATTAAGTGCAACAATGATTGAATTATTATCTAAATCAGAAAATCAATTTATTAATGAATTTTTTAATTCAAATTTAGCTTTTAATTTATCTGATTCACCAATTAAAAATAATAATTCATCACCAAAAAAGACGGGTATATTTAGAACAGTAGCAAAACGTCATAAAGAACAATTAAATACTTTAATGGATCAATTATCTAAAACTTATCCTCATTTTGTTCGTTGTATTATACCCAATAATGAGAAAAAACCAGGAATTTTCAATGATAAAATTGTTTTACATCAATTACGGTGTAATGGTGTCCTGGAAGGTATCAGAATTGCACGTTCTGGTTATCCAAATAGAATTGATTTTAAATCTTTTGCATCTCATTATAATGTTTTATCAGATATTTCATTAAACAATAATAATGATAATTATAAACAAATTTGTGAATTAATTTTAGATAATTTACAATTGGATCCTGATGTTTATAAAATTGGTTTAACAAAATTATTTTTTAGAAATGGTGTTCTTGCCAAATTAGAAAAAAAAAGAGAAGAAAAATTATCAATGATTTTTACAGAGTTTAATTCCTGTATTAGAGGTTCATTAGTTAGAAAAACTTTCCAATCTAAACTTCAAAGATTTAGAGCATCTAAAATTTTAATTCATAATTTTATAAATTATTCTAAACATAAATCAGATCCATGGTTTAAATTAGTTAAATCTTTAAAACCAAGATTAGATGATTCAAATATGGTTGAACTGCAATATTCTTTGAAAATAAATAAACTTGAAAATAAAATTAAAGATTTATTAGGTAAATTAAATGATGAGAATTCAAACCATAACTCAACAATTTCAAAAATCAAAGTTCTTGAAGATGAAATTATAACACATAAGTCTATTATAGACAAAAAAGATTCCGAACTTGATATCTCCAAAAATAAAATTGTTAATTTAGAAAAAGATTATAGTGAAATTAAACAGAACTTTGATGAGAATAAAAAATTATTGAAAGAAAAGGAAGAAGAATTAAATAAATTGTCCGAACTAAATCTCGATAATGTTAAATTATTAGAATTAGAAAATAAAGAACTAAAAGATTCTAAACTTAAAATTGAAAATAAACTTCAATCTGAAGTTAAATCTATTTCATTGTTAAGAGATGAAATTTCATCACTGAAAAGTTCAATAGATAATAAAGAAATGGAATTATCGAGTTTGAAGCGTGAGAAGAGATCAAAAGACTCAGAAATCACTAAGAAGATTGAAGATTTACAACAGAAATTAAATGAAGCCATGAAGGAAAATAAAGATATCAAATCACAACTTCAATCAAAATCAAAATCATTAGAATCAAATGAAATTTTATTTAATAATTTGAAAACTGAACATTGCAAAACTTTACAAGAATTAAAACAAATTCAAGATCTAAATATTGATTATGAATCAAAACGTCTTGCTTATGACCAATCAGAAAAAATTAAAAGAAAGTTCAAACAATTGAAACATGATTTTCAACAAACTAAGTCATTACTTGATCAAAAAATCAAAGATGAAGTTGAATTCAATAAAGGTCGTCAACAATACAATAAGGAATTGGAAGAAACTAAGATTATTATAAAGGGTTTACAGAGTGAACTTGAAGTGGAGAAACGCACATCTGTTGATTTAGAATTAAAACTTCAACAAGCAAAACTTGAAACAGAAAGAGCGGTAAAGGATAAAAAAAGTTTGGAAATGGATAATGCACAATTGAAACTTAGATTACAAAATGTTAATCCGCTACAGGTAAATCTAAATCAACTAGAACTCAATAAAAAAAATAGTGAAGTCACTCCTGAAATTCATCAATTGCGTGAAGAAGTTAGATTATTAAGAACCAGACTGGCTTCAGAATCCTATGAAAATAGAAATCTTAAGGCTATCATTAAAAAGGGTGGTAATACCACTGTGTTATTAGATAATTTTAGAATTTCTGGAATGGTTTCATCACCAAATAATAATGCTAGTAACAGTGATGTCAAAATTTTCAATGATTATGATAAAACAACAGATCTGAAAGAAAAATTAGAGATTGAGAAAGAAGCAAATAAAAGATTACAAGGTCATTATGTTCAACTACAAAAAGATCTTATGTATTATAAAAGCAAATATAACAATTCAAGAGATAGTAATGGTAGCGATGTCCTTAATACATTTGAATTATTAGATAATGATTCATTAGAGTATAAAAGCAAATTTCAAATGTCACAGATTGAAATTTCTGATCTAAAGGAACAAATAAAAGATTTAAGGGTTCAACTTAAAAAGAATGAAATCAGTCTTAACAATGTAATTGATAAAAATGCTTTAAATGATTCCACTAATATTAAAAATAGGAATAATGTAATTAACAATAATGGTAATAGTAATAATAAAGAAGAAGTTAAATTGAAACAAGAAAACTTAAGATTGACTTCTATTATAAATGAGTTTAAAACTAAACTTTCTAGAGTGGAACAAACTAATGGTAACAGATTTGAACAAGAGGAGGAAATTATTCAACTAAAGGGTAATTTAAAAACCATTCAATTGAAAAATAGTGCATTAAACTCAAGTGTTGAACTTTATAAGAATAGGTCAGAAGATTATTATTCTAAATTGTCGAAAACAGAGATTGAATTGCAGAGCTCAATCAGGGAACGTAAGTTGTTACAAGATGATATCTTACAATTCAAAGAAAAATTGAAACGTTATACATCTCAATTAGAAGAAAGTGATATCCAGATTAATAGTTTGAATGATAAAATTAGAAATTTGGAAAAAACTCTTGCTGATAAAGATTTCCAAATTGATAAATTGAATCATCAATATGAAAGTTTGAAAGAAAAATATGAAAATAGTGAAGAATTAAGAAAATCAGTAAAGTCTGTAAATAATGATTATCAAGAGGCAGAAATCAAGAGATTAAATCAAGAAATAGTTAAAGGTGTTAATAAAGAAACAGAGCTTGGAAAACAATTAAGAAGTTTAAACCTACAACTTGAGACCAGTAAAAAAGAAAATGGCTCAATCAAACTTAAAAATAACGAATTGTTAAAAGATAAAAATGTTTTGACAAAAGCATTGAATGATTGTATGTCCAAAAACGAAGGACTACTTGCTGAAGTAAAAGAAAATATTTTAAAAGTTCAAAATTTATCCCAACAAGCCAATGTTTTGAAAGTCAGCAATTCTACTTTATTGAAGGAACGTGATGATTTATTGATTGCCAAGCGTTCTTTAGAAGAAAGTTTGGACAAGATAACCATTCAATTTGATCATCAACTTGCAAAAGCTAGAACTGATGCCAATAATGCAGTTTTAGCCAAACAATTATCAGAGAAACTTGAAAAAACGCAATCTGATCTTAATACATTAAATATTTTATTAGAAAATTACAAAGAAAAACATCAACAAGTCTCAAATGAACTTGAAAAGGTTAGAAATGATTATGTAAGAACAATTGAAGAAAATAAAGAATTGACTAAATTTAATTCTGGGTTAATAAAAAAATTAGATGAAAACGAGAAGAAGCATAAGGCTGAAATAAAAGCACAAGATATACATTGGTCTAATCGTATTAATGAATTAGATGAGAAATTATTCATGACCAAATCACTTCAAAGAAATGAGACTCATAGATTTGACAGTTTAAATAGAACAATAAATGAATATGAGATCCGTAACAAAGATCTGGAAAGATCCAAAAAACATGCTGAAGATGAAATCAGACACCTGGAATCTACAATTGAAAATTTACATAGAAGCTATGATAGTCTGAGTAAGAGGGAGATGGAAGCACAATTAAGATGTAAACAATTATCAAGGGAATGTGAGAGATTTAGAGAAATCGCAAACACAGTAAAAATTTAAATTTAAACACTTTTTAATGTATAATTTATAGTTTATTTTATTAGTTTATAGTTTGTTCTTAATATTTAATTTGAATATATAATATATATATGTGAACATTTTGATCTAAACAAAAAGAAAGGAAAGTCCTTTTTTTTTAATAACTTGTAATGAAATATAAAAAATTTAAGCTAATGCCTGCACCCATGCTGGGAGTCGAACCCAGAATCTTTTGATTAGAAGTCAAACGCGTTAACCATTACGCTACACGGGCATTGCTTGAAATTTGGAAAGTATTGTTTGCTTTGCTATATTAGTTACTTCACAAATTTTGAATAGATTTAGAATTCTTTTTTTAATATCTTTAGTATTCTTTAATTAATTTTTAATAACTTTTTCTTCTTAGTATGCAAATTTTAGATTTTTCAGATTGTTGGGCACTGTAAGTGAAGATAAAGATTACTTCTGATAAACTTTTCTAGAGCCTCCCTACTCTTCCTTCATATAAATTATAGAGATAAAAATATGAAGGAAGTGACGCCTTTTTATAAACATATAAATCTACGCTTATTCTCCAATTGTACTGTTAATTATAATTGTATTATTTGACACATTAGTTTTTCTTTTTCCGAATTAACCAAAATTAATATAATTGTTAATATGCACTCTCATAATTAGCACCATAAGGGAGTTTTTAGAGGATTGATCGCATGATCAGTGAGAGAGTTGATAAACCTTTGATATAATATTGAGACGCAATTAACTTATATAGTGAGATGCAATATATTTTTCATAAATAAACTTGATTTATTTATATTTATTGGTTAATCCTTTATTTTCTCTTTTATAATATATATAGAAAAAATAACAGACAATACAGATATTTAGACATAACAACTAGATATCTTATCTTGAATAGTTATATATATATATATAGAATACTAAAAATAACGAATCCTCAATTAATCTTAGAATTAATAAAGTTAATATTATAAAGCTAGTTAAGTGATACTTAGTAAACATCACTTAGTTCTACTAACAATAATCAATAATTATATAATAACAAAATAATAATCTTATTGCTTATCTTTTTATTCCGCTCTTCTTATCTTTCATTTAATTAATTGTCTTTCATTATTTACTCCACTTTTCAATGTTCCACATTTAATTATACTTTATTACTTACAGAAGTTATATTACCAGATATAGTTTGTGTATAGTATTTGCTGACGCATTCCACCTACTTATATAAAATATTAGATGTGATTATCAATTGCTTATAAAATTAGACTTACAATTATCACAACAAGATTGGGAGTTAGGGAGAGGATTGAGTACAAACATACTTTACAATATATATATATAGTTTATATAGTTTATATAGTTTGAAGATGGGATTCTAGGCGTACACTTCTTGATTCAAGTGAAAACACAAGCAATAAAAGAGAAATACAAGTAGGTTTAATAATAATATACAATCAATTTATTTTACTATTAATTTCATATCATGTCGGAACCAACCGAAATAGTCCATAACAATGTCGATCAACATTCAGATCAACAACAAGAAAATCAAAGATCAATTCCAACTTCTAGTTCTTTTTTTATCTTTTCTTCATACTGTTGACACGATTCCTAAAATGTGGAGCATTTTATCACTCGAATATCTAGAAAGACAAGAAAAAATAAAGTCATGTTCAAAAATGCTAGTAAAGCTATCAATTAGCGTAACAAGTACATAACCCTGATAAGCAACAAAAGTGTAATATGTACTAAATAATAAAATAAATAATTTATATGATATCTTAAAAAATAAATAGCTGGAAGCCTTTAAAGGTATAAAATTTGTAAAATAATGAGACGCCATGGGTATATCAGCAATAATTATTAAACAGAAAGAAATTACAAATAAACGATTTTAAAGTTTCTAGATAAAACAATAAGATTATTACCATCACTCGACTTGATTTATACAGAATGAAAAACCGTTTATTATTAGAACAGAAATTACTACCCCTAAAATTAGAAACATTAATTTATTAAATGATTCCTCTTCAATTTAAGATCCATTATTCTTATTACAGTTTTATTTTTATTTTGTATTTTGTATTTTTTCACTTTTTTCAATATCATAAAACCAACCCAACGACTCTCAAACAGTTTCAGTAAAAAAATCAAATCTATTCATTCATCTTTGATCTTATTTTACTGTGATATTATGTTATTTGTTTACAATAAAAATATAGTTTTGAGAATTTTTTTAGTATAAAAAATATAAAATTTCAAGTAAAAATCAAAACGTTTAAGAAAGTGGAATATTTTCATGTTTAAATGAAATACCGAAAAAAGATGTTAAGGTAAAGCTTTGTAGTGTTGCTATTTCAAAACTTTTTTTTTTCAAATTTCACCTAATTATATTTCCTATTTTTATTATTATTAGACAAGATCATATTTCAATAAAAATATTTGGAAGACATCTGCTTTGTATTAAATGTTTCTTAACGATGTATTCTTTAAATTCCTTATCTTTTCGATCCTTGTTTTAGCAAATTCCTTTTTTTTAAAAATATTAAATATTGTTAAAGTGCAATTTGTTTTTTCATTCCAAATATAGCAAAAATATTGAAAATTTCTTAAAAATTTTCTTTTACTATTTATGTAATTACTGACCATTATTTTTTGGAACGCAATATTAACTCTTTATAAAAGAAGAATTTGTTGTTTTTTACATTAAACATTCAGACATAGTTGTTAAATAAGAAATTCATGGATATTATGCACTTAGATATTTCATGTTAACTAATTAGTTTTATGATATAATCAGACAGAACAGTTGTTAGGTACAGTCAAATATTCTATTCCAGAAACCAATTAAATTATTTTTTAACACTCTTAAACAAAATATACAATATAGAAAATTTTAAACAATTAATTATACTCAGTATATGAGGGTATATCTACGTGGAAATTAGGATGATTAGTACTAAATAACGGATAATATCTTCCATCATCGTTAACAGCTACTTCTAAATCACCTTTGTAGTTGCTTACAGTTTGAATATCAAGATTTTCATCAATAACATCTTCTGAATCTTCAGCACCAAAACTTCTATTTTCCCACAATAATAAAGGAGAAATTTTATCTTTTAAATATTGATTTTCAATGTTACTGTTGCTTGATTCTCTTGATACTCCAAAACCAGCATTTAATAATCCTCTAATAACCCATGGATTAATTATTCCACTAAAATGAATTTCCCAGTTAGTGCCACAATAATCATCAATTGATCTCTTTAAATCTAAAAGTGCTTGAATTGAAGTTCCATCAATTGCAACAACTTGTGAAAAGTCTAAATGAATAATTCTTAATTTAGGTTTTGAGTTCAATTCATCCTTATCTTCGTAACTATCATCATCAGAATTAATCACCTCATTTTCATCTTTAATACCAAATAAGTGATTAAAACCTTTAAATTTAAAATTACTCAATTTCCAATTTTTAGGGTTCCAATTTTTAGAATCCCAATTTTTTTCTTTCCAGGAATATTCACACCAAAGCCTCTCCCTATCACTATTGAATGGCCTCATGTATTCTCTAACATAATAAATTAACTGATCAATTTGTAATGAACAGTTTGTATAAATAAAATTTTCTGAAACTCTATAAACAATAACTCCATCTGGTGGGTTTTCAATATTAATATTATTATTGACATATCTTGTATGAATAAATGTTGGATTATCATGATTATTTGGCAATGGAACCCATTTATATTGAAATTCATGCAATGAATCTATTGAATCAGTTTCTATATTCGTTTTTGTAAATGTATCTTGTTCTTCAATTTTTGAAATCTCACCTCTGAAAACATCATCATTGGCAATATCAGAATCTGCATAGTCAATATTCTCTGAATTTTGGAGTTCTTCTGAATTTAAATTATCATTTTTAGTCTTTGATAAAGTTGGATCTCTAACTGTGAAAACTTTAATTCTGCCTAAAAATACACCGTTTGGTAATAACATTCTCCACAATAATGTAGCACAAGAAGCACAAATTGCCCAATATATACCATCTTCAATTGTTGCAAAAACTGCAATTATAACACCAACAATAAAAATGACAAAATCAATAGGACTAAACATATAAAGTTTAGTTGTAATTTTATAAGAAGTTAATAAACCAGTAACACAATGGATAATAATCGCAGATAATGTAGCATTAGGAATATAATAGAAACCATTTGTGAAACAATAAATAGCTACTAAAACACAGCCACCAGTAAAAGCAGATTTGAATGGAGTTTTAACACCACATTTAGCGGAAAGTGCAGTTCTTGAAAAGGAACCAGTAACAGGGTAAGCACCAAAAAAAGTTCCAATCATATTTGTGAAACCAATAGCTGTGAATTCTTGATTTGGATTAACTCTATAACCATTCAGTCTAGCAAAGGATTTGGAGATGGAAATATGTTCTAAAACTAAAACAATTGTTGAAATTGGTAACTCAGAAGCTAATCTACTTGCTAATTTTGGTGGTGGTATGAATCTTCCAACATGATTTAAACCAGAAGGCACATCACCAATAATTGAATATGGAACTTTTTTACTTGATGGGTAATATCTCAAAACACCGAACGATATACAAGTTGAAATAATAATAACAAAAGCAGTTCTTAAATTTAAAATGTAAATATAAAGCAATCTTTTCTTTGGGTTATGTCTATTCCTTTTAATAAGATAATCAAGTAAAAATTGCCATACATAAAGGATAAAAAGGCCAACTAATCCAAAAGCAGCATCAACCTTGGTATCCGGTAAATGCTTTAGAAACTGTATCAATGTTAAATAAGTGCTGTTTTCCTTCTTAACTTTCTTCTTATAGCCCATCAAAGTAGATAATTGACCACAAACAATATTAAAAGCAGAACCAGATGTGAAAGCTAAAATTGCAGGTAAAGAAATAAGTTCAACAATAAAACCTAACCTCAATAAACCAATTCCAAGAACTATACCTCCACTAATAAGTGCTAAAGTTGTTGCAATCTCGTTTGCTGAATATTCATCACCATATTTACTTTGAACCCTTGTAACAATTTTACCAACTTCAGTACTTAAAACAGCAACAGGACCAATACAAATTTCTCTTGAGGTAGCAAAAAGAAAATAGAAAAAAGTACCAATAAATGCAGAATAAAGACCATATTGAGGGCTTAATTCAGCTAATTTTGCATAAGACATAGACTGAGGAACTAAAACAATTGCAACAGTAACACCAGTGATGAAATCAGATAAAATCCAATTTGGATTACCAAAATAATGAGGAAACCAATCTATACAAGGAAATAGTGCTCTCATATAATTCAATGATTTTGAAACCGGTTTTCTAAAAATATTTTTAACATATTGCTTACTATTAATCAACTCTTTATCATTATATTCGGGTATAACATAGTGATTTATTTCTCTATCATTATTTTCAATACTTGAATAATTATACTCTTTCATTTTGTTAATATTACTTAATTTTCTGAATAAATAAATAATAATTTTGTATTTAAAAAAAGAATCAACCAACAATATTTCATTGTTACTCATCGATATCATAGTTAAAATGAAAAACCACTACCTTTATAATAGAAATTATTTTGTTAAAAACTTTATGAAAATTTTTTCTAATCTATTCATATATAAGAAAATCCATAAATGCCACAACTACTAAGAGGGAAAGCTGGTTTTCAAAGGGCCCAAGAAATGTCACGTGTATAGTTGGGATTTCCCGTTTAGGGAAGTGAGGCGTGGGAAAAAGTTTGATAAGCTTCGCTCCCAGTTTCTCTTTAAGGGAATCATCACATTTAAAAATATAAGGGTTCATGTTTTTTTTATCTTCAAAATTGATTAATTGTTACATCATTATCAATAATTATGACATTATATTAAAACAGAACAATAAAGAAAATTTGATTCAGTAAATTAATTACCTCATCAGTGATTGTCAGAACCTAAAAAAATAACTAATGTAATTAATCTTATCCACATTGTCTCTTTTATCAATGTATTTAATTTATCTTCTAATTGGAAGTTTTGTTCATCACAATTTATTGATTTTGTTTGTATATTCCTAAAGAAAATAATAGCTTATAAAAAACACATTGTATTAATATAAGAAAATGAAAAAAACACTCCCGTTGGAATTCTTACTGTTTATTTCATAACAATTTTAGACCTCCAATTAGATATGAGATAATTCCAAAACAATTTTAAAGTGAAAATCAAAACTTTGGCTTTTGACTTGCTATTCTAGAATATTGGACAAATATTAAAAAAGCATTTTTGTTTTTTGTAGGAAAGCAGAATCCTATTTTAATAATTAACTTTCTCTCTATGTATTATGAAAATTTACCTTAAACAAAAAATATTTAATTAATATTTTCCTGAATAAGATTGGAATATATTAAAAGATGAGATGAGAGATGAGTTATCTTATCCATTTGTAGATCTTCAAATATATATATATATATATGCAGAGATTTATTATAAGTTTATTTTTATAGTCTACTAGCTGATTTAACAAAGTCACTGTTATGGGAACAAATTCTGAAATTTTTTTGGTCTTGATTTTTATAGAGACTTTAACCATTTGTATCTCATATAAGAAAAGTTCTCATATAAATTTTGAACGCCTCATTGAAAATTTCTTTTTGATTTTACAATTATCATGATACTATTATTCATTTTTCATGATATCTATTCAAAAGTTCTTCTTGCATCAGCTTTGAAGAATATAAATACCGTTTAATTTTGTAATGATATTAATGAGATGTAATTGCAAACTACGAGTGCCAAATTATGCTGTACCAATTTGTATGACGCGTGAAATCCTTTCAGTAAAATATAAATTTTACAAGTCTTAAAGATTTTTATATTTTGTGAGTTTTTTTGTATAAAATATGTTCCTCAGTTTGGAAAGTTTTTAAGGCTTATATGTAAATATATATATATTATAATTATAGTGATTATAAAAGAGATTAACCATGGAACATTTAACAGGTACCATTAGTACTGTTGTAGATCCAAAATCTTCTGATCATCTAAGAAATGATAATATAACCACCAATGAAATAATGACAATTTCAAATGAGCCTAATAATGATATAATAGAAAGAAATAACATTTATAGTAATGTCCCTTCATTAGAGGAAAGAAAAAATAATAATAAGAATTTTGCTATTAAAAATCGATATGATATCAATATTCATGATAAAATTACTGAGGATTCAATACCACAGTTTGAATCGAAAACAAAAAATATTCAATTATTACATGATTTACTTTGTTCTATTCAACCATTTGGAGATTTTTGTATGTTAGATATTTCTTCTGAAGGAATGTGCTTTAGTATAATTGAGTCAAATATTTGTAAAATAAGATTGAATATAAATAAAAAACTTTTCAAAAGCTATACATTTAATGGAGTATGGAGAGAGAAAAATATTTTTTCAGATTCACAACTTTATGCCGAAGATACAGATCTTTCAGATGATAGTAATGATATTGACCAAAATAATAATAGATATGATAATTCTACTACAAATTATTTTGATAAAGATGGTACAATATCCATAAATTTAAATTTAACATTATTTCTCGAGATGATTAATGTTCAAGTTAAAGACAAAAATGTTGATCAAAATATTGGATGTACATTTAGGTTTCATCGAGATGGTGATCCATTTGTAATGGAATTTGAGGATGAATTAATAGTTGAAAAATGTGAATTGAGAACATATTATGTTAATAATGAAGAAAATCGAGTGAATAGTAACAAAGGTAAGAAAAAGATCAAGAAGAAAAGTAATAAAAGTGAAAATCAAGAAGAAGATTTAATAAGAAATTTTGAAATTGAGAATCATTTGACTGGTGATACAATATTTCGATTAAATAATAGAACTATATTATACGATATAATTATTAAATCACCTATATTATTTGATGTTATTAAAGATATGTGTGATTTGAATACTGAAAACTTTATAATTTATTGCAAAAAATCAAAAGATAATGAAGGACTTGAAAAAGATCCAAAAATAGTATTTATATCTAAATCAAAATCAGATTCAATTGGATTCTCTAAATTGATAATTGAACAAAGAAAGCATAATGTACCTGAATTTAAACTTTTCCGACCTATCTCATCAACGGAGAAAACGGATGAATATGAGTTTGAGGATTGTTACGATTTATCATTATCTTCAACATACAGATTCTCATATTTTTCAAAATTACTCAAATCAATTAGATTATCAAGATTAATAAAAATTCGTAAAGATATGACAGGTATAACATCGTTGTTATTATTATTAGGAAAGAATTCAACTTCACAGGGTAAAACTCGCAATCATCAACCAGATTATGATGAATTATATGGATCAAGTATTGAATTTATAACTTGTGAAAGTATTTCTATTGATGAATTATCATCATTAGTAATACAATCTAAAAGAACGCCATTGCTAAGTAAATTAGGATATAATGATAAATTTGTTGAACAGCTAATTAAAGATGATAGAGATATTCAAACGATCAGAATTGGTAATGATGGACAATTAATTACATTAGATGATTATTTTCAATTCAACCAACCTAATGTTGAATTTGAACAACTTGAAAATGTATATAATAAACATGAAAGGACCAGAAGTGAAAGTAATGAAAATATTCTTTCAATTGAAAGCAACAGTACAAATGAAAATCAACGTGATAAAACTAGAAATAATAAGATATTAAAATTAACAGAAAAATTAACAATGTCATTGTTAGGTCATGAAACACCTATTGAAATTAGTAATAATAAAGAAAATAATGGTATTGAAGTTGAGCAAACTATAATTGAGGATGATAATGAAAATATTACTGATAAACGTAAAAGGGTGTCAAATTATCGTAATAATACAGAAATAAACAGTAAAAAAATTAAAGGCTCCAAAAGTAAAGGAAAAGGTAAAAAGGGAGGTAATAACAAAAAGGAAAATGATGGAATTGAAACTGTTGGTGGTGCAATTGAAATTCCATTATTTATATGAATAACTTATATTCTGAAAAAGGAATTTTTATAGATAAGTAATAAATTGGAAATCATAGTGCATAGAACTAGAATATACGTTATTTTTTTATTGCTCCACGGGTCATTCGGATGTTGGTATCAGACTAAAAAAAACATCCTTTTATATATTTTTCACTGAAACGTGTGCTCAATTAATAAATATATTTATAATAAAACTAAAATGTACAAAAATAATATTGTAACAACGTAATATCTCAAAATTATATTTTTTTTTTTTTTCACTCCCACGTGCGGAATCCTTTTTATATGAAGAATCATTTTCTATTTAAGGTTGTTCGACTATATCAATGATTAACAATTGTCATTTTCACATGCTAAATTTTCAACCTTCTTTTTTCATATCCAATTTTACGTGTTTTGGAATTGCACACGTCTTTTTGGTTTACTCATTTATCTATTTTTTATATACTTTAAAAGTGTATAAAAGATTGCTAATTTCTCATTATGATTTGAATAAAGTACATGATTAAATGAAAATAAAAATGGATCGTTTTTTTTTTTTAACTTTCAAAACTTTTTCTTTTTTCTTTCTTAATTTCTGGTTTTCAATTTCAAATAAATAAATCAGTAAATAATAATAACAATAATAATTTATCATGACACAAATTCAATCAATATCGGCTATTGAAAAAGTTGATGAAGATTCAATAAATACACTTGAAAAAGGATTATTTGATTCCTATGATAATGGTTCAAGTAATGATGCTTCTAGTGATGAAAAAGGTGATAGTGATGATGATTTAACAATAGTTGAAGGTGATGATTATGTTTTAAGTAGAAAAAATCATTTAATTAATAATGCTCTTGATGAAATAGGATTTACTTGGTATCATGTAAAACTTTTCTGTATTGCTGGTTTTGGTTATTCTGTTGATTCACAAATGGCTATGATTCAATCAGCTGTGAAAACATATGTTGATTATCAAATGAAAGGTGGTGGGTATCCTGTTTCTACTGAAATTTATTTTGCTGGTTTAATTATAGGTTCAATGATTTTTGGTTTTGGTGCAGATTTAATAGGGAGAAAATTAGCTTTTAATTCTTCTTTGCTTTTAACTGCAACTTTTGGTTTTTTTACAGGTGGTACTTCAAGTTATGCAATGTATTCAATTTATATGTTTTTGTCAACTGTTTCAGCTGGTGGTAATTTAGCAACAGATGTTGCAGTCTTTATGGAATATTTACCTTCAAAATATCAATTCTTAAATACATCAATGGCAGCATGGTGGGGTGTAGGTCAAACTATTGCAAGTTTAATTTCTTGGGCTTTTATTCCAAATAATTCTTGTTCTAGTGCAGAAAATTGTACTTCAAAAATCAATAGAGGTTGGAGATATTGTTGGTATACAAATTCAGGAATTGTTATGGGTGCTGCTTTAATTAGATTATTTGTCTTAAATTTAGATGAAACTCCAAAATTTTTGGTCTCAAATGGTAGAGATGAAGAAGCTTATGAAACAATTATGAAAATTGCTAGAAAATATAATCGTCCATGTTCTTTAACATTAGAACAATTAAAAGAATGTGGTGAAATTGAGACAACCTATTTCGATTCTAGTAAAGTGAAAAATTTTAAACAAGCTTTACAACAATTATGGAAAACTACTTTAGTTAATATCAAAATTTTATTCTCGAGTAAAATTGTTATTAGATCAACAATTTTAATTATGATCTCATGGTTATTTATTGGTATCTCATACTCTGTGTTTTATAATTTCTTATACATTTACATTGCAAGTCATGGTGGTTCCACTGGTAATACACCATATATTGTCTATAGAAATTCTACACTTGCAAATTTTGTTGGTATATTTGGTCCAATTTTAGGTGGTTTCTTAATTTTAATTCCAAAAGTTGGTAGAAGAGGTACTATGATATTTGGTTCATTGGCAGCTATGGCAATTTTATTTGGTTACACAACATGTAGAACACCAAGTGCAGATGCTGGTTTTGGATCAGCTACATATTTCTTTATTAATATTTATTATGCTTGTCTTTATGCTTATACACCAGAAGTTTTTCCAACTAAGGCACGTACAACTGGTGTTGCATTATGTTTAGTTGCTGATAGAATTTCAAGTGCTTTTGCTCCTGTTACTTATTGGTATGGTGAAAAGAGTGGCTCAAGTGTTCCAATTTGGGTTTGTGGTGCAATTATCGGTTGCTTATCTATTTTAGCATTCTTCATGCCTTTCGAACCTGGTAAAGGTAAAAGAAGTGTTTAGTTGTAATTTGTTTTATTTTATTATATTTATTAATCGTTTCATTTTAAATTTTTATTAAGCCTATTTATTCTGTTGTTATATTTTATACAATGTAATTTTTATATTTTAAAAATATTAGAGATAAAATCTTACTGAGTATAAATGAACCAAAAAAATTAGAATAAAGTGATAACAGTATTCGTAGATGATCTGAATTTAAATAAATAAATATAAAACATTTTTTTAGAAGTGTTATTAAAAAAGGAAGAATACCAATATAATTTATTTTTTACTCACAGAAATTGAACACAGAAAAATATTGAATAGATTTAATGAATTTTCATAATCATCC
>JAJLVB010000123.1:0-37280 GCA_030570135.1 Pichia deserticola | reverse complement strand
AGTATCACAATCTTAGCTGATCCAGGTTGGAATGGATCTGACTCTTTAGATTTTTATTCTCAATATGTGAATTCAATTGACATGATTTTGCTTTCACAAACAACAACAGATTATATTGGTGCTTATATTTACCTTTTAAATAACTATCCAATTTTAAGAAATATTCCAACGTACTCAACTTTACCAATCTCAAAATTAGGTCGAGTTTCAACTTGTGAATTATATAGATCGATTGGTTTATTAGGTCCTGTTGATGGTAATATTATTGAACTTGAAGATATCTTAAAATATTTTAATAATATTAAATGTTTAAACTATTCACAAAATATTCATTTATCTCATATTAATAACAAATTGATTAATTTATCTTTAACACCATATAATTCAGGTTATTCAATTGGTGGTTCAATTTGGTTAATTGAAAATAATATTAACGAGAAAATTGTTTATGCACCAATTTGGAATCATTCAAAAGATGAATTTTTAAATAATTGTAAAATTTTCAATAATTCTGATCTTATTAGACCTACCACTTTTATTACAAATTCCGATTATATTTCAACAAAATATAGTCATTCTAATAGGATTGAATCATTTTTAAATTTAATTCAAAAGAATTTAAATAATGGTACTAATGTTTTATTACCAACAACATTAACTGGTAGATTTTTTGAATTAATTATACCGATTTTACTTAATAAAGAAATTAATTCTAATATTTATTTAATAAATTATACAGGTTTTGAAAATTTAAAAATTTTAAGTAATTTCTTAGAATGGATGAATCAAAGTATAATTAAATTATGGGAGAATGAAAATCAATCTGAGATTTTATTTGAAAATAATAGAATTCAATTAATTAAATTTGAAGATTTAGAGAATTTAGTTTCAACTTCAGAATTTCAAAGAACTCCAAAAATATTTTTTGTTGAAGAAATGAACTTAATTGATGGTTCATTATTTAATCAATTTTTAATTGATATGAATTCAAAATTAAGTTATACAATGATTTTAACAGAAAAGCCAAATCTAAATTCAAAATTAAATCAATTTTTTAAAATTTGGAAACAAAATGTAGATTCAACTGTTTATGATCCAAAAGAGAGTACATTAATAGTTTTAGAAATACCTGATGTTAGAATGACATCTATTAAGGATGAAATTTTAAGAGGTAAAGAATTAGCTGCATATTTGAAAAAAGTCAATGAAAAGAAAGAAATTAAAGCAAAATTAGAAAAAGAAGAACTAGAGAGGAAGAAAATTGAAGAGATGTTAGAAAATGATGTTAAAGTTGAAACTGATTCAGAAGAGGAAGAAGAAGAAGATATTGCAAATAAAGTATTAGAAAATTTAGATAATGATATAAATAAAAAGGTACAAGGTAATAAAGATTTAAATGATGAGAATGTTAATATGATGATGAATATTAATAAAAATGATAAAAACAACAATACTAATTCTGAGATAACTGCAAATATAATTAAGATTGCAGAAATGAAATTTCTGATTGATGATTCTAAGAGATTAAAAATGGATGAGATTATGGCATTACCAAGAGATTTTGATGTAAGAAATTTAAAACATAAAAATAGAGTTTTCCCATTTGTTAATAATCGTTATAATATTGATGATTATGGAATTGTAATTAAAGCTGATGATTTCCAAATTTTTGATGATGATAGATTCCCAATTCTTAATAATAATGAAGATGAAGGTCAAAATGAGAATCAAAATGATATTTATTTAAATGATAGTGAAACTGAAGAAGATATTAATGGTAAAAGGATTAGAAATGGTGGTAATAATAGAATAAAGAGAAATAAGAATAAAAATAATTTTGATAATTTTAATAATGAAAATAAGAGTAATAATAATAATAATAATAGTAGTAGTAATCAAAATGCATTATATCAACCACCTGTTTATTCATTAGAGTCAACAGTTGATCCTGTTATAAGAGATAAAACTACTAAAAATATTACAATTAGATGTGGTATATCATTTATTGATTTAAGTGGTAATCATGATTTAAGATCATTAAAATTTACAATTAAAAAAATTCAACCAAGGAAAGTTATTATATTACCAAGTTTAATTAATAATTCTGATAGTTTAATGAAAGAATTAAGTAATGATACAAAGCAAAGTATTTTATCAGGAAATAGTAATTCATCAAATATTGATATTGAATATATTAAAAGTAATATTAATAAGAAAATTAATTTAGGTGAAGTAATTACATCATATGAACTTTTATTAGATGAGAAATTAGCATCTAAATTAAAATGGCAATCATTAAATGATGGATATAGTGTTAGTTCAGTTAGTGGTATAATTGAGAAAATAAAAGATTGGGAATTTAAATTAAAAGAATCTGAGAATTTAAAATTAAATTCAACATTAACTAAAATTGGGGATGTTAAATTAGCTCAATTACGTAAATCATTAACTTCAAATAAACATCGTGTTGAACTAATGGGTGATGGTAGATTAGTTGTTGATGATGAACTTATTATTGGGAAGGCCAATGATGGTAATTTAAGTATTGAAGGTGGATTGGGTAATTTATTTTATGAAGTAAAGCAATTAATTGAAGGAATGTTAGCAAATGTATAGATGAAAAAGTATTGTATAATAGTTCAAATATTATATATAGATTTAATTTTATGTCAAATATATGATTGAGATTGGGTAGCATGTTTGGCATAAAAAAAAGGCATAAAAAGGGGGGGGGGGGGTGTCTTAATCTTTATACTTAAAGATTATTCAATTTTATTTTATTTTTTTCTCTATTTTGATATATATATATTCAAATTGAGTATTCAAAAAAATGGAGGATAGAGAAATGGCTAAATTTCTTGAGGAATTGGAAGAACTCTTTTCTTCATCTACTTTAAAGAGTAAAAAATCAAGTAAAGAATCAAATACGGTTGAAAATGAAAATGAAAATGAAAATGAAAATGAAAATAGACAAGGAAAAAGAAAAAGAAAAAGAAGAAGAAAAAAAAGGAGTAGAGGTAAAAGAAAGAAAAAAGACAAAGAATTTTTAAAATTATACAATCCAACATCAGAATGTTACTTTACACCAAAGAAAGGTAAATATAAAAAGATTCTATACGTTGGATTCTTTCATGTTTTAAACGGACTGCTTTCATTATCAAAAGTCCAATGCTATTGGGGTATTAAAAATGAAGTTTCAGTCAAAAGCTTATTCGTAGAAATAAATAAAACAGGTTGGAATAGATTCATACTTGTTCTTAAACTATTACTAAAAGTGAAAAGAATTGAAATTGATTGTATTACAAAAAGAATATGTGGTGATTATTTCCCTACTAATAAATTTTGGGAAGTGCTGAATTCTTATAACAAAAGTAAAGAAGAAAAAAATATAACAACTGAATCAGGAAAGTCAGCCGACAGCCCAAAATTATGCTAAGTTAATAAAAAAAAGAAAAAAACATTTGATATATTTATATAATTATATATATATATATATAAATAATTACCAGAACCATCTATATAATAATAATAAAACAATTAATAAAACAATTGATAAAGGAGCATATTGTTTAATGAAAAGATCCCAATTAATTTTCTTTGCAAATTTTTTATATTTAATACTTTGTTCTTTTAATGAAGTTGATAAATCTTGTAATGTATTTAATTCTTCACCTCTATTTAATAAATCATTAATATTTTTATTCATAATATTTTTAACATCTCTTAATTGATTATTAACATCATTTAATCCATCTTTTGCCCTTGAATCTGCATAAACTCTTTTTGTTTTAGTAATAAAAGTTTCAAATGACATAAATTGATATGGTCTAAGTATTTCTTGTTTATTTAATGCATTATTGAGTTCCTTTGAATAAATATGAATAAATTCATCATGTAATTCACAAAGATAACTTAAAGCTAATTGAGTTGGGAAATTTTCTTCAGTTATTACTGTTACTAATAAATCACTTTCTCTATATAATTTATAATGTAATATATATGGTTTTGAAACTATATTACCAATATTTGGTTGATCAGTTGATGATAATGTTATTATAACTTGTTTTATTTTCTTTTTTAAATCATTTAATGAATATTTATTTTCATCATCACTTGAAGCAGCTAATGGTGTTCCTGTTGACAATTGATATAAAGTTGTTGATTCCATAATTGATATGATTCTATTTACTTAATGGTTTTATATTAATTTAAAAACAATTAAAATCATTATTATAATGATTTGATTATTAAATTGATGAAAAGAAGACAACAAATCGTCTGAAACATGAAAAAACGCGGATTTTCACTTAGTTCGTTTATTAATTAATTATTACAATTTATTAACTATTTAACTAATTATTTAATTATTTAATTATCTAATTATTCAACTATTTAATTATTTAATTATTTTCTAACTTACTGTCCAGCCAACTTGTTAAGAGTTACTTCATCTTCTTGCATTAATTCACAAAGGAATTGAATTCCTTGTTGTTGTTTTGCAAGTATTTTAACTAACTTTTTGATTATATCAGAATTTGAAATATCATTTTCATCATTTCCATCTTTTATACTATTATTATTACTATTATTACTAGATTTAGTTATTTGATTCATATTTCGATTATCTTTTATATTTGATTCTATTAAATTTAATTTATGACCTAAAGGATTTAAATTAGGATCAGGATATTTATCTTTTAATAAAGTTAAACGAGCCCAAAGTTCATTAACTCTATTTAAACCAATTGGATCATCTAATTTTGATAATAATTTATTAAAATGTGAAATTAAAATTTCTTCATCATTTGTTAATGGATAACCTTTATATTTTAAAATTGATAAATTAATTGCAATTTTAAGTAATTTAATATTTAAATTTTTTTGTTTTAATTTACATTTTAATAATAAATTATTTGAATGTAAATCATGTTTTTCATTTAATTTAATTAATTTATTATTAATTTCATTAAGTAAAATTCTAGTTTGTTTAACATGATTATCTTGTAATTTATTCCTTTCAAATAAATCATTAAATCCACAACATTTAATTGGAATTGTATTATAATCTTTTGGCCTATTTTTCATTGCAATCTCCCATTCTTCTGGTGTTTCATTTTCAGGTCTTGAAAAATTAGTAAATGATGCATCAACTTTATTATAAAAATGAGTTCTCATTCTACATTGTGGATTTGTAGAATCCCATGATGTTTTAATTTTAGTTAATTTATCATTTATCGTTGGTGCATAATCTCTTGAATTTGATGTTTGAACTGATGATACTATATTATTATTATTCAAAAAATTAGAACCATTATTATTAATATTATTATTATTATTTAATGATAAAGAATTTGAATTATTATTTGAAATAGTATTAGATGTTAATGTACTTGTTAAAGGTTTAGACCATGAAAAAGAAGGTTGAGAATTAAATGATGATTGTTGTTGTTGTTGTTGTTGTTGTGGATTGGCCCCTAAATTACCAAATTGACCTAATTGTTTTTCAGTTTGATTTGCCATATTAAATGAAGTACCTAATGTATTGTTAGTACTATTATTATTATTATTATTATTATTATTAGTTGAACCAAATGCAAATCCACCAGTTGTCGAAGTTCCTGTATTTGAATTGTTTAATAAAGTATTTGGTTGACCTATTGAGAATCCAGATGGTTTATTAGTATTATTTGCTAAACCTAATGATAATGATGGAGTTGATGAACTTTGTTGATTTGCTGAGCTTGAACCACCAAATGAGAATGCTGGCTTTGGTGCATTATTAGTTGCCCCACCAAATGAAAATCCAGAACCTGTTGTTGTACCTGCACTTGCTGGCTTTCCAAACATGATTGTGTATGGGTTATGTGGATGAATAAGAATAAGAAACACTGTTCTAAAGTTCATATATTCAACTAAACAAATCAAAATAAAAAATAAAAAATTAAGAAAAAAAAGAAAGAAAAACGCTCTGATTATTTTTTGTTTTGCATTTCAAAAAGATTTAATAAATATTACTGTATAAATGCAAACATAAAGCAGAAAACATAAAAAAAATGATTCATTCAGTACAATAACCAACCAATTTATTTATTTATTTATTTATTTATTTATTTATTTATTTATTTATTTATATACCACCACGAAGAGATAATACAAGATGAAGATCACTTCCTGCAACTACACCACATTCACCAAGTGTTTTGTCATCATCTAATTGTCTGCCTGCAAACAAAAATCGTTGTTGTTGTGGTGGAATTCCTTCTTTAACTTCAATAACTTCCTTTAAATCACTAACTCTTTGATCTAATTCAATCTCAACAGGAATGATTCTCCCCGTTAAACTTCTTATTTTAATTTCAACCATATTAGAATTCTATCTTTTTATCCTCTATCAATTTATTTTTGTCAATTAATTTAAACCTTAATAGTGTTTGTTTGTCGTTTAAAAAAAGTAAATTTTAAAACTTTGTAAAGAAAAAGGAAAAATAGAAATTGAATTTGCGCTAAATAAATAAAAAAAATATTTATTTACTTTTAACTTTTAACTAAAATAAAACTATTTCTTGTTGCTTAAATTAATGAATGTTTTGTTAAGTCTACTTCCAGAATTGAACATTATATATTAAATGTTACCAACACCTATAATACCCAACCCAAATTATAATCTAGTTTATGAACCCGCAGAAGATTCATTTTTATTCTTAGATCTTTTCGAACAATTACATAATGAAAAATATTTCCTAAAAAATCTTAAAGGAAATTCATTTAAAACCATACTTGAATTAGGTACTGGTACTGGTATAATTTCAACTTTTATATCATTAAATAATATAATACCGAATTCTTTCCATTTAGCTTCAGATATAAATTTAAATGCCTTACAAACAACAATTAAAACTTATAAAAACAATTATAATAATAATAATAATACCTTTGATGTAATAAGGTGTAATTTAACAGATCCAATTAGATCAAACCAAATCGATATTTTATTATTTAATCCACCTTATGTACCATCCGAAGAAATTCCTTCAATTCCATCAATAAATGATGATAAAAATGATAATTGGCTAGATTTAGCATTAGTTGGTGGTAAAAATGGTATGATAATTACAAATAAAATTTTAAATTCTTTAAATAATATATTATCAATTAATGGTGAAGCTTATATATTATTTTGTGCTAGGAATAATCATCCAATTGTAATTTCAGATTTTTTGAAAAATTATCCAAATTTTAAAATTGATTGTGTAATTGCAAGAAAATGTGGTTGGGAAGAATTGGCAATTTATAGATTTATTAAACAAAGTTGATTATTAATTAACTTGCTTTATACATATATAATATTTAATAATTTATATAAAAATGTCTTCAAATAAATCGTTTGTAATACTATCATTATTAATATCCTTCATTTCATATTCATTCTCATATTTACGAATCTTAACAAAATTGAAGAATTTCTTTAATTCCATTAAATTATCAATCTTAGTTATACCTTTTAACATTGGTGATTTACTTCTTTGATCCTCATCTTCTGAATCTTCATTAATTAACCCTCCTCCTCTACCAATCTTAAATTTACTACCACGTTTACCAATCTTCTCAATTATACCAACATCTTCACCTTCCTTACCATAAACTCCATCCATGTTATCATTAATGAATATCCACTCACTTAATTGAAATTCTTCTTGTCCAAGTAAAATAAGAACATCCAATAATTTACATCCTTGTAAAAATAATTTATTAAATACTAAATCTGTAATTGTTTCATTATTCTTTTTACCACTTCCAAAACTATCATTATTATTATTATTATTATTATTATTATTATTATTATTATTATAATTATCAACATCATTATTATTATTATTATCATCATTATCATCATTATTATTATTATTATCATTATTATTATTATCATTATTATTACCATTATTATCATTATTATCATTATTATCATTATTATTACTATCATTATTTTTATAATTCTTAGTATCTTCTTCCTCCTCTTCTCCTTCCATAACTTTCAGATATCCAGTATTGAATAAATAAAATAATTCTTTATCAATCAATGTCCATGCATCAGTTAAATGATTTTCACTAAACTTAAAAAATATACATCTCATTAAAATTAATATCCAACTTTCAAGTTCACAATATTGTTTAGCCATTTCTCTAAAAGTTTTGAAAATTTCTTCAAGTTTAATTAATAATACACTGATTACACTAATAAATGTGTCCTTTTCATTAATCAATATTAAATAAATTATCTTTCTAATTAGTGGAATATTAGCATTCAAAATCTTAACTTCGTCATTCCAGTTAAATAATAATGTTCCGGAATTACTAGTTCCATTAGTAAAAATTAATTTATTATTAATCATATCATTAAATTTGGTATCATCATTCAAAATCCAATTTCTCATAATAATATTCCATTTCTTATTACTTGCAATAATATTACTAAAAAATCCATTATCATCACTGATAATTTCATAACATAAACTTCTCCAACTTTTTAAAGTTTTACATGTTTCATCCTCACTAATTAAAACTAATAAGTCAATCATATATTCATTTAAATTATTTTGAATCAATAATCCATTTTTTAATATAAATCCATTGATCCCACTAATAATGTTATTTAATGTAGCAATAAGTTTATCATTATCATTAATTAAATCTTTCATGTGTGGTATAACTTCTTGTAATGCAATGCAAACATCTTCTCTAAAAATCATCTTCTCCCTATTATTATTATTATTACTATTATTATTTGTGTTAACTGATTGGACAGCATGGGATCCTTTTTCATTAACTTCTGTTCTATGATTTTGTAAAATAACAGATGATAATGTATTTTGATTACTACCAATTTTAATACTAATACAATGTGTAATAATTTTAATCAGATTCTCACTAATTTCTTTGATAATTCTCTTAGTTCGACCAAATTGGGTTTTTTCCAATTTCCTTCCAATAACACAATAAAATCTCAAAATATTTGGATAAATATGTTTATAATATGAAACATTGGAGAAAGCATCTTTTAAATAATTTTGAATATCATTCCAAACTTCTTCAATTTGCTCATAATCTTCAAGATTTTTACAATACTCAATTAAAAATAAACTAATTTGAGTTTCGTTCAATTTGGATGTTAATGTAGATCTTCTATGTTCATCAAGTGATACATAATTAACTCTAGATATTATACTATCTAATATGTATGAAAGTATAATTTTCTGTTTACAATCATCTAAAATCTGTACCAATTTAAAACCAGAATTATAATCAGCTTTGGAAGTCATTATCAATTCAATTAAGGTTTCAATTGTTTCCAATGGTTCCATCAAATAATTACTCTCAATAATTTTTTTGCACCTGAACTTAATTTTATTACAACAGTAACTTAGTGTGTTCCTATCATTTAATTTACCAATAAAGCTTTTATCATCACTGTTACTAATTGCAGTTATTCTATTATCAGAAAAAAACCAGATTTTATATATCGTGAAAATAGAACTTCTAAATGATTCAATTAGACTCCTCTTTCTTTGATTGATTTCATTTCTATCATCAGTTGCCTCAACTTGGAATACACCTTGAATAACGGTACCAAAAAATCCAGACTCTTTTGAATTACTATTGCTTGACATACTTCCAAAACCAAAATTATTTGACATAATATACCCCAAATGTTTGTGACACTTCATTAGAATACTTTCCATACCAAATATTAATTCACAAATAGATTCTTCAATCAATGTAATATTTTTGTTGTAATCTTGAATAATTGGTAAAAACTCATTTTCAATTTTTGTACAAATGCATGATATTAAACCATTACACATCTGAAATATCAAATCAGGATAATAGTCTGCAGCTGATAAGATTAATTCGATCCAACTACTAAATTCGTTTGAATTTTGACAACTAGAAATACCAATTGTAACAAAATCAAGTAAATTAATCGGTTTAATATTCTTTGCCTTTGTATCAAAAATTGAAATATCACGTCTTTGGTTCTTACTTGACAATTTGATCATTTTTATGATAGTTTCTAAATAATATGAATTAATGATACTAGTGTTGAAATTTTGATCACTCATGCAATTTTCTTCACAAATTTCAACCAAAGATGACACAATATCGTTAAAATTATTTTCAGTTCCGTCAACTAATAAATTAATTAATTTTAGAGATAATCTAATACATTTCAAATAACTTGAATATACACTAGTGTGTTTAGTTAAGTCAAAAGGAGATCGAATTTCCATGAATTTATTCAATACAATTATCAAAAATGATTTATATGTAGAGGTATCCCAATTTCTGCTTTGAAATAATTCAATTTGCTTTTTATTATCAATAACGCATAGTTCAACTTTAAAATTATTTAAAACATCATTATCTAAACTTAATAAATTGTAGATTACTTCTAGTTCAAAAGATAACTTATCAAAATCAATGATATCAATATTCTTATTATCTAACTTAGGATTTTCCTCAAGAAATTCAGTGTTAAATAATTCCATACAAATTATTCTGAAAATTTTATTTAATGTACCTGAATTAATTGTAGATTTTATCCATTTCTTATTTATAGATGAATAAATATCGTTTTGTAATTCCTGTAAAATTAAATATAATGGACGATATAATATCATTCTAGATTCATGGTTATCGTTATTCAAATGAATCCATAAAATGTTAAACTCATGAAGTCTAGTCTCAAAGTCAAGTTCAAGTAACAATGTACATAAAGCAGCTTCAACATATGAAGCTCCGACAATCATTTCTAAGTTCCAGAACTTTTTAACAATCTCAACCTGGTATTTACCATCGGTTCTATCTAAACAATTCCACAGTGATTTTGTAGCTATTTTTAATAATTTTAATATTTCTAATCTACTCAAATCTTTAATCAAATATTTGAATATGTAAGAAATACCAAATGCTGTATGAATATCAATATTAGCAACATTTAATTCTTCAATATTATTTTTAATTAATGTTGTATTCCAATACATATTCTTAGAAGGTGGAATTATTTGGATTAAATTATCAAATATTTTGGTTGAACTTAAAAATATAATGCTATCATCTTTTAAACTTCCAATCATTATTCTACTAATTAAACCCAAATAAATCGCCGATAAATTTTTTGTTTCAAAAGGTTTATCAATTTTAGTTGTATTTTCATCGAAAATATTTTTAAAAGTTGAATAATACAAATTCATTCCTTCAACAATTTCAGTATTAATTTTGGAGTTGTCAATATAGTAATTTACTGATAGGTATTTTTCATCTGCCACGTCTAATGGTAATAATGCTCTTTGTGGAATTAATTTAATTACAGATTCCAATAATTTGACCCATTTTGTTTCATATTTAAAGTATGCAAAGATTGATAACAAAATTAAAGGAGCATGTGTTATTATCATATCTTCATCGGCTACATTGTATGATTTCAGAATGAAAAGTACTAAATCTATCTTTTCAGATTGAATTAACTCCAAAATTTTGGACCAAATAACTCCAGTTTCCACACCATCAAATACATCATTTGAGTATTTAATTAATCTATCAAAATCTGATGGATAAACATTATAAATTTCATAAGATATTTCTAAAATAGGGATAAACAAATGCGGTAATACAGATTGACCTATTTCCCATTTATCCATAATTGCAACTGAAATACTACATGTTTTAATATAATTATCAATTAATTCTTCTTTTTTGATATTTTCCTTTTTCTTAACTAGATCAGTTAAAGCATTTAATAAAGATTTTAAACTATATTTTTGGAAATATTCTAATCTGGTTAAATGGGAATGAGTAGTTAAACCTTCGTTTGTTTCTGGTCCTAAAAGCCAATTCCATAATCTTCTATTTAATGACATATCTTTTCTTAGAACGGTATTTGTAACATAAAGTAATAATAATTCTATATCTGATTGATTTAATATATATTGATAGATTTCTGATTTTAATGGTAATTTAGCTAAAAGTAAGTCAAAAAATCCTCTTTGGACAAATAAATTATTATCATTCATTGCTTCACATAATGCTTTTACTAATAAACCAGGATCTGGTGATAGACAAGCGACAGCATCATCATCTAATAATGCTAATATTGAATCTTTAGAATGTTCTCTGTCCGTATTTTCTAAAGATATTTCAAAATTTGGAAATTTTCTTGACATATATTCCATTGTACCAACTCTTTTATCAGGAGATGTGATAATTATTAATAGTATACACTGCCAAAAATGGTTTTTATCATTTAATTGTAATTTTAAAGATTCTATTAGTTCTAATGTTGAATTGAAAAATTCTGAAGTTGTATCATCTAATGCTGGGAATAAACTTAATAATATTGATTTAAAGCAAGTTCTAATAATTTTTGTGTCAATTTTACAAATATATTCATTATATAAATCTAATAATTCTTGCTTGATACTAATACTTGCATAACTCATTAAAGGTAAAATTCCTGGTAACCAAAGTGAAATTGATTTACTCATATTTTCAGGTTTTAAAATTTTAAAAATTGTAACATATAATTCAATTGTCTTTTTATGAACTCCACTTGGTAATGAAGGTGAAATACATTTTGATAAAGTCATTGAAACTTGAAAATCATAAGGAATCCAATTTGAAGTTTCCATATTAGGATTAGAAAGTAATGCCTTTTGTAATTTAGCTAAGAAAGCAATGTAATCTGCCCATTCATCAACAGAATCAAATGCTTGCAATGCCTTTTCAACATTTGACATATATTTTTTTTCCTTTGAAGATAATACTGTATTTTGATTCTGTGACATTGAACGAGTACTTGAAGATTTTGAGCCCATTAAAAACGGAATTGGAGACATCATACGATGCATGGTTTCTAATTCTTAAATATATAGCAATCGATTGATATAGATAATATTAAACAATTGGCTAATTGTGTAAAATAAAAGAAATATATAAACTAAGAAATAAGAAATAGTAAGACCAACTTATATTAAACGAAGCCTCTGAGCGCCATGTGTAAAAAAAAAACATGTAAATATCAAAAGTATCAAAAATACATGAGACATCTGTTATTACTAAAAGGGGAAATTGTTTGTTGGTGTTGATTTTACACGGTTTATCATATATATATATATATATATATATATATATATATTACCAGTTATCGATACAGATGGGTGTAGTTATCTACTCTGTTCTGTGGTATCCTTTTAAAGTATGGATTACCTCAGTGATTTTTTCTCATCTTGCTAAACTTTATTACTAACATCATTTATTAAAGGGTGTAAGTTATTTTATAACACGACCAGAATGTTGGAGATATTTCTGGTCACATGTTTATCCTTTAATAATTGTCTCAGCAGTTGTATATATTATTATGATTCCTTTAATGCTCTTTTTATGGACTTTAACTGGTGGTTCACTTACATTAGTATTACCTTCATTATTTCAAAGTTGTAATTTCGTAATTAATATTATCAATAAAAAATACATATTACCAAAAACACTTAAAAAATTATTTGATCATGTAATTATAACTCAAATGTCATTAAAGTATAATAAATTACCAAAAGGTGTATTAAATTTCTATTTACCTGGTTATTATGGAGAAACTTTAATAGGTAAATCATGTAGAATTATTATCAAAATATTGAATCCTCTTATATGGACATTAAATTTAATAATTTGTTTCTTAACAAATATGATACCATTTGCAGGTCCATTTTTAGTCATATTGATACGCTCCTCAAAATCAGGTTTTAGTAAACATCACAGATATTTCCAATTAAAAGGATATACTAATTCTCAAATTTATTTTATTTGGAAACATTATAAACATCAATATTTTATGTTTGGCGTTATTACTTTACTTTTAGAGAGTATACCAATTTTTGGATATCTATTTATATTTTCAAATACAATTGGAGCTGCATTTTGGGCAGTTGATACAGAAAAAAAAATAAGCCAATTACTTATATGTAAATTTCAAAGAAAAGAAAATGAAATACTTGATAATCAAAATATTTTTGACGGATAAACTCAAATATAATACTAAAATATTTTAACATACTATTATTTTTTTTATTATTATTATTATTATTATTATATAAATCTAATATAAATACAACAGTGTATCTATTTATAAGTTTAGATTTTTAGAAATGAAATCAGCAATTTCAGAAATTTCTTCATTACATGTTGAATGTGTCATTCCAGGATATTCACGGAAATCATAGTTTGTAAATCCCAAATTATCCTTAAAATATTTTGCCGTCGATCTACCGATATTGATATTAATCATTGGATCTAAATCACCATGACCATGAAATATTGGAGTATGCTTATTAATATCCTTTAATCTTGAATGAACACCTTGTTTCATATTGAAAAATCCAGATAAGCACAAAATACCAGCTAATTTTTTATCATAACTTGCAGCAATACCTAAACTAATAGATCCACCTTGAGAAAATCCACCAACAATAATTTTTGATGAATCAATACCTTTCTTAGTTTCTTCATCAATTAAAGATGAAATATTAGAAACGGAATTCCAATAACCATCCTCGTCTTGTCTAGCATGTGGATTGCCCATTTCAAAAATATCAAACCATTGTGAAATCCTTTGACCACCAGCAACTGTTAAAGGTTTAATTGGTGCATTTGGGAAAATGAAATTAACACTTTTAAATTGTTCATATTGATGTAACATATCACTTAAAAACTTCCATCCATCACCGGAATCACCCAATCCATGTAAAATAATTACAGTTCCAGTCGCCTTTACTGGTGCATTAACTCTTAATACGTTCATTATTGAAAAATATGCTATTTTCACTAATGAAATGACATATATGATGCTGAAATATTTCTTTGACAACTGTAATCTGGACAGCAATCGTAGCCACACTATTTTATATATATGAGCAACAAATCTCACGCTATAAACTTCGGAGCGGTGCTTCATTAATATTAGCAATGTCTAATTCAATTTGACTGATTACATCAAAAATTGTTGCTTAATTTGAAATTAAAAATTTACGATATGTCTTATAAATTAAATAGCTTTACAGTATTGATTTTAAATATACTTAATGCAACCTTATATCCCCCCAAAACCGCATCAACAACTGCCACCACAACCGCAACCACAACCACAACCACAACCGCAACCACAGCAGCAGCAGCAGCAGCAATTACATTTGCAACTAGATGATATAAGTTTAAATAGTACTATACAACCAACAGATCTTCCTTTCTCAACAATAACTCCTGACCATGCAATTCAATTATTTCTTAAAGATAAAAGGAAATCATTAGATGTGCCATTACCACCCTATTTTGAATTTATTTCAAATTCTAAAATAAAGGAATTTTTAAATAACGAAATTCTTATGTTTGGTTATATTAACTCATTATACAATGATGATCTTTTAGAAATTAAAAATGATGTCAATTCAATTATCAAATCACAGCAAGAATTTGCCATAAATTTAAAAGAAAAATATTCGAACGAAAATAATGGTTTATTAACAAAAGTAACAGAAACTGATAAAGATTTAGAGCTTTATCATGCCAAATTGAGAAATTTTGACCATTTGCAAATAGAAATGTATGACTCATTAAGTGACTTGTCCATTCAAAGTATTACTAACTTTTTCAATAAAAAAGTCTCTGAAAATGAAAAAGAATGTGGTGATATTTTAAAAAATGCCTCTGAACGAGAAGATGTATTAACTTCGCAAGAGTTAGAGAAGACTCTTAATGACTATATAAATAAAAGGCATGAATGGCATGAATATAAAGAATGTGTCTCCAAACTAAATCATAACAACGTCATTGGATTAAATTGATACTAATTAAAGAGCATTACATAAAAGTTAAAATATTTTTAAATAATATTGTAAACATAAAAACTTTAATTTTTTTATAAAAATGTAATTGTAATTTCTAAATTGAAGAAAAATAATATAAAACATAAAATGGGGATAAAGAAATAAATATGTAAGTAAATAAACAAATATATAAATAAATAATAATAAGTGAAAAAAACAAGGATTATAACAAACATAAAATATAATTGATTCAGCAAAATGAATAAAAATCTAGTAAATCACAAAATTACAATTTGAAATCATGCCTTATCTAAAAGGTAATTACTAGCATCATCAATATTCCAATTTTTCAATTTAAGTGCAGCAATCGAACTTTTTTTGTCAAATCCCATATCAGATAATTCTTCAATGGCTAACTCCTCAGCTTCAGTAAAACCTAAATGGATAGCATCGTTCGCTTTAGAAATATCATTTTGAACAGTTTGATCTAATCCATTAGAAAAATGTTCATTTTTGTTACCTTCATTAACTGCACTAAATCCAAATACTGCAGGTTGTGGGAAATGAGAATCATAAGTTCCATTTCCTTCCTCAACGGCAGGTTGTAAATTTGGATCATTACCAAAACCTGCAAAAACTTGTTCCCAATCATCACCATCTGTTGCTGAAGAAGGAGCAGTTGCCATTGGTTGAATAGGTGGTACTTTATCTGATTGAACACCTTCTGCTCCAGCATATGTAAATCCTATATTGCTAAAATTTCCATCATTCAGTGCAGGTGAATCAAAGGCATCCCCTGTACTTTCAACTTGGGCCTCTTCTAATCCCAAGTCATCAAACATTTGTGGGTTATTTGAAAGGTTTGTTGGTGCATTTTGTTCTTCAGTTTCGCCATATGCTGTGGCAGTTGCAGATTTATTGAAAGGGTTTTTAGAATCTTCAGCAGGAGTCTCTATCTTCACATGTTGCAAGTCACCTACTATATCAGCATCTTGGAAATTATCGTTATCATCATTATCACTTGAAGAGCTAGAATCATTTAACGATTTAAGTTCTTGTATTGGTGGGAACTCATCAAGCTCTGGTGTTTGATTTGAACTGTTTGGAGGTGTATCAGACAAAGTTTCAACTTCTGAGGTTTGACCAGATGCAGAAGCTTGACGTACAGGTGATGTCATACCAGCCGCAGCAATTGCTGCCGCCATACTAGTTGCAGGTGCAATAGTAATTGATTTTGCATCAGTTGATTGTAATGATGAATCATGTGTGTTTGATGTTTTTTGTGTTGGGGTTGAAGGTGTTTTAACCGGAGGGTGGTTAATAAATTCAAAAGATTCACTTTTTTCTTGGCTTGATGTTGAATCACCAGATTCACTTATAGTTCCTTCCGGTAATACTTGAGAGCTTAGAGGACCTGTTTGCTCAATTGTTGTAGCATCAATATCACCCCTTTCAGATTGTGATGGGTTGTTTCTGGTAGATGATGTTTCTGAATGTCCTGTTCCAAATGGCAATGAAAACTGTTGACCATTAACAGTTGTACTATCAGAAACTGTTTCGGTTGGCACAGTAGTCTCAGTTTGTTTAGACATGGAGTTTTCACTAGTAGTTGTACCTGGAGAATTTGTTAATTTATCTGTTGAAACTTCCTTTGATTGATCTACTCCTTGTACTTCTTCAGCTTGAACATTTCCACTAGCAGTGAATTCTTCATCATCAAAATCGTCTAGTGAAGCTGTTGGGACTTCTTCATTTACATCTTCTGTTTCATGGAAGTCTTCACCAACTAATCCCTTAGCTGCTGCATCAGCTAACGCTTCACTGTATTCAACATTCTTATTGGCTGATTGTATGGATAAATCTGTTTGTTTTTCATGTAAATCTAAGTTTTCATCGTTAAGTTCAGCAATTCTACTCAGTAAGGTTTTATGTTTACAATCGATTTGGAAAATTGAATTATTTAATTCAGAAACTTTTTGTCTTAATTCTTCATTTTGAGAATCTTGGGTTGCAACTTGCTGTTGTGTAACAGCAAGCATATTATTTGCTTGTTTGACTTTACCAGATAATTCTTCAATTTGCTTTTTGAGATCAATATTTTCAGCATTAAGTGTACCTAATTGTTCTTTAAATGATTGATTCTTCTTTTGAGATTCGTCATACTCAGCCTGTAATTGCTCTTTTTTGGTTTGTTCCGCATGATAATTGGCTTCAGCTATAGCTAATTCTTTTGCTAATTCATCACTTTCAGATTTAGATTTAATCATTAGATTCTGAACTTCTGTAACTTGTTGAGTCTCCTTTTCATGTAATGCTCTTAATTGTGATAATTTATTAGCAATTTCTTCCTTCTTTTTCAAAATTTTATTTAATTCATTTTGAGCTTTATCTTTCTTACCACTAACAATGGTTGTTTGTTTTGATAATGAACTAACTTGATTTGAATAATTGGCAATATCAACACTTGCTTGTGTAATTTGGTCAGTAACAGCCTTATTATTACTTGAAGATGAATTTGAAAATCCTCCATGTAACGCTGAAGCGGCAACGCCACCTGTAAATCCAAGGGCAGCACCAACACCAGCACCAATACCGGCTGCAGCTGTATTAGTGAATCCACCTAAACTATTAGCAGCTGTATTGACTGGTTGATTTGAAAATAGGGTAGATGGATCATTATTAGCATTAACAGATTTAATGGCATCATAATTTGATGCAACATTTTCGTCAGAGTTGAATGTTGGTTTGCTCGAACGACCTGGAATAACAGGAGCAGCACCTCTAACTCTAGGAACATCCAAATTTTCTGGACCTTCATCATCATCTGATGAATCTTCTTCCTCTTCAGCAACGGCTTTTTGTAATCCTTTGCCGAAATGAGAAGTTGGTGCAAAATTAGAGCCAGTTAGATTTGATGACATCCTGGATACAGGAGCTGGTGGAGGCAATGTTTGGGAATGATTAACATTTCGAGATGATGATGGAGCAGCTGGTACCGGTGGTACAGATTGAAATATACCTAATAAATCATCCATATGAGAAGGTGTTCTTTGCGGCGCAGCCATTGCTTTAGCAGAAGCAAATGATTGTGGTGGTGGAACTTGTTGTAAAACAGGTTGAGAGAATTGTTGATCATCAAAAGCTGAAGATTGAATCAATTCTAATGGTGTTTCTTCAGGTAGCTCATAACCTGCCAGTTTCTTTTGAACTAAATACATAGCAATCGAAAATTCTTGTTTTGTAAAATTATCGGATTGGTCTAAGTTGGCCAGCTCCCAAATACTTGCTAGGACTTGATTTGGCAATTTTGATGTCATTAAAAAGTTTGCAACAGTACTACTTGTAATAAAATTTTGATTTTTGGTGTCTAAAGTATCAAAAATTGCACCATATTGTTGTTTTTGTTGATTTGACATAATCCATGTATTTAAATTTGTTGTTGAAGATGCAACTACACCTCCTGAAAGTTGTTGTTTTATAGGAGAAGTATTTGCATGTTTTAGTTGCTGTGGATTTTGTTGATGTTGTGATAGAGGTAATGTTTGAGTATGTGCTCTTGGAGGTGGAGGTGAAATTGGGGCTGGATGATGACCAGATGTTGAAAGACTTGAGCCTCCAGCAACTTTCCATAATTGATCAGATAAAACAGTTGGTAAGACAGTTAGAGATTTATTCATGAAACATTGAATTAAATGCATTGCAACAATGAATTGAGGTCTTGTTAATTGACCAGTTTCTTTTTGATCAACCAAATTCCAAATTTGTTCAAGGACTGGGATTGGTAATCTGGCTTTTAAAAAGATATTTTTAGCTTGAGCACCAGGTAAGATTCCATTTACAGCAGTTTTATCAAACATTGCACCAAAATTTGAAGCTTGAATTTGAGATAAAACAGGTACAACTAAAGATGGGTTTGAAGACGCTGAATTCAAAGAAGTAAATGATTGAACTGAATTTGAAGATGTAATTCTTGGTTGTGGAATTGGAATTGGATTGGAAATAGTAGAATTTAAAACACCACTACCTGTATTATTAACTTGAATTGTTCTAAATTTGGCAAGTGGAGCAGCCATATTTGCAGATGATAAAGTTATCGGATCACCCTTTTGACTATGAGCAATTAATCTCATAGCAACACAAAATGAAAATTGGTTTAAAAATCCAGAATTTTCAGAATCACTTAAATTCCAAATTTCTCCTAATGTTGGCAGTGATAAACCGGAGGCTTCAAGTAATGGTTTTGCAACACCACCTGAAATCATACCAGTACCTTTTGGATCTAAAGTTTTGAAGATTGAACCATAAAATTTCTTCTCCTCCGCTGTAAGCGGTTCTTGCAAAGTATTGTTTACTATATAAAGATAATTAAAACAAAATAAATGTTAGTAAATTGTAAACCAAATTTATCATATTTAAGAAATTAAAACAGAATTCCGAACGTAGAATGAAGAAAAAAAAATGGATATTGATCTATCAGACACTAGATTTTGAAAACAATTCTTTTAATAATGATACATACATGGTGCCATTATCAATATATGTAGAGAAGTAACGGTTGCTTTGAATGGAGAAAATAAACAATTAAAAAATGCATTTAAGAGTACAGCTTATATTTTTACATAGTGGCAAGACATAAATTAAAATTAACTAACATATCAAATTGCTGAGCATCCTTTATTTAAATTAATACATTTGATATCGAATTAAATTTGATTTGGTGTAAGGTTTTAAGCGCATTATTTTTTTGTTTTTTGTTTTATTTTATTTTATTTTATTTATTAGTAATGATAGTATATAATATACATAAATTTTTTTTTTAAGTTTAGACATATCTTATTGCTTTAATCATCATCTTCATCTAAGACTTCGAGAAGTAATGATGCATTTTTTAATTGACAATCAGCAATTGTTTTACCATTGTCCAAGTTATCACCAAGATTTTCCCTTTGCATCTTAAGTGTAAACGCTCTATTATTTAACGAATCTGAAAATGCAAATTTAACAAATTTAAATATATTCAGTATTGGATCATTTAAATTGAATTTTTTAACAATTCTTTTACCATCGATACCTGAACGTATTTGAATTCTAGTTGTTTGAGATGGATCGATCGCAGTTGGTGGATCTGGCAAATCATATGGTTCAATTGCTTTAATTTTATCTTCATAAGTAAGTTCTTCTGGTTCTTCTTCCTCTTCTTCCTCTTCTTCATTATATGACTCAACATCATTATTAGAAGATCCAATATATTTAAAGCTATTTTCCTTTTCTTGAATATGATGATTACTTCTTGTATTATTATTTTCACTATTATTACTATTATGATAATCACTTAATTCTGTACTTGATGGGGCAATTTTATCAGAAGTACCATCATTTGAATATCTAGTCAAGAAATCAACAACTTGTTCAATAAATTTATGTATTTCAGGATTTGTATTCCATGACATCATTCTTTCACCTGTTATCGGATCTAAAACTGCAATATGAGGATATTCATCATTAAATGGGTATAAATTTCTGTATAATTCACCACTTGGTGAATCATTATGATATTGTAAAAATATAAAATTTTCATTTACCAATTCTTTAATTTGTTTTGAGCTCCAAAAATCTCTATTAAGGCATTGACATCTAAAATCTGTAACATCTTGAATATTAATTAAAATCCATTTATGATCTTCCCTTGCTTTAACTTTTGCTGAATCTAAATCAAGTTTACTAATAATATCCCATGGTGGTCTAAAAATTGAAGCTAATTTTTTCTGTGTATTTGATAATTTAGGTTTTGCTCTCATGCCACTATTTAAATCATAATTTCCAGTAAAATCATTATCATAATCATCATTTTCATTATTTTCATCACTGTCGCTATCTAATACTATAACTCCATCATCACCAATTTGATTAAAAACACTACGTTGAGTTCTACCAAACATACCACCTTCTGGTCTATGAGAATCCATTCCTATACCCATTCCCATACCACCAAATCCATATTCTTGAGGTAATAAAGTATCATGAGTTGGCATAATTGGTTGACGTATTTCATTCTCAGTATTTTGTTGTTGAGAATACATTTCATTCTGTAATCTATTTGCCATTTCAAAATCATCTTCAGTATTGATAATATTATCAGCATTATTATTATTTGAACTATTTGTTTCGGTATTAGAAGTTGTTGTACCTATGCCAGCGCCATGTTCATAATATAATCCAACAGCTGTTGATAAATCGCCACCTGACATTTCTAAAAAATTGGTGGCGACAGTCGGATCACTTATTGAAGTAATATCCATAAAAAGTGAAATTTGTTCATCCATTTTTACTATTTTTATTTAGGTAATGTATTTTGTCTTTAAATGAATTAATTAAGGAATGTACAAAATCATTAAACCTAAGAAAGATAAGTAAATGTTGATAAATAATGTGCAACACAATTTTAAATTTGAATTTTGAAGCATACATGAAATCTAAAAACATTGTTTTTTTTTTTTTTTTTTTTTTTTTTTTGTTTGAGAAGTCGCTTATATTTCCCAATTGGGAATTCTGAGCTTTTCTCTGGTACTTTATTTTAAGATATTACAAAAAGCAACAAACTTTTGATTTTTTCTATATTTTCTATAATAAAAATATCTAATACATAAGAAATAAATGCTTTTAGATGGAAAACATTTATTGAATTATATATGTTTTGCTAAAAAAAAAGGGGGTAATAGAACAAAAATAATGTACAACTTTTTACTTTAATGATAATCAAATAATAAATTGCTAAACGACTTTTATATTTTCCTATAACGTTAATTAATTTTTTTTTTTTTTTGCTCAAATACTTTATGAATAATTTATATGATTAATTTTATGGTTTTGAGAAAAAGGGTGCTATGTTATGGGATAGCATAAAATCATTTACTAATGTGATATTAACAATGTTAATCATCAGTATTAATTACTAGATAACATACAACCTGACTTTGTGACCAAAAATAAATTTTATAGTCTGAGAGGCAAATAAGGTTTATTATATATGAAGCAATTGATTGCAAATAGCAACATTTTTATATGCAAATTTTCAATAGTTTAATTGTTTAGGCAAAAGAATTGAATTATAGATAAATTAATAAAATAGATGATCAAATAAGAACATGTTGTCACTGTTAAGATTACAATAAAATTTTTATGTATGTATGACGATGAGCCTTTATTGAATGAGAATATACATAAAATAGCAAGTTTGATTTTTTAATTGAATGTTTCATGCCTATTTCTCTCTTTCTAACTTTCCATTTTGAATATCTATTTATTCCTGGTTTTAGACTTATTTCTACATTACTTTTATAATAATATAATTTTAGATAAAATCATATAAATTATTGGCTGACTTATCTGTAAAACTCTTTAACTATCTACTAAACTGGTGATGTTACGTAAGCGGAAATAAGATAATTCTCCGATAATAAGAAACTTTCAAAATGATAGAAAAATGTTTTCCTCATTTTTTGACGCGTCGTAACCTTATTTTAGTTATCTATCAGCCAATAGCCATAATTAAATATTTGATCATCAGTTTTATAATTTAAATTTTTCTTCCTTTTTTTCTTTTTTGTTTTTTTGTTAAATGTACATAGTGTTTATATAATAATGATACATAATTTATAATAATAAATATAGTTGTTATTTAGAAATATATCAATGCGTAGAAAAGTAATTTAATTAATTGTTTATTAAACAATTAAAAATTGCATATTTTTAAATTATATCTTAAAACATTTAAGAAATAGAAATATGCTGTTGATGTTTATGTTTTGCTTTATGTTTATGTTGGTGTTTATGTTTGTGTTCGTGTTTATTATTATTTTTATTTTTATTTTTGTTTTTATGTTTAGTTTTATCTTTATGAATTAATAATTTATGACTATTATTAATATTGTTATCACAATTATTAATAATATTTTGATTTTGATGATTCTGTTCTATTAATTTTTTTTCAGCATTATTAATTAATTTATTAGTTTCAGGCCAATCCATCATTGTAGCTACATTTGCTAAAGCAATTATACCATTACCACCGATTCTTTCTTGAAATTCATTATCTAATTGTTGAATTTTATTCCTTAAAAATAATTTCATTGATTCTCTATTTTCATTAAAACTAGAAATATGCCTCTTCATTATAGTTTCTGAATTTATTTTTTTATTAAAATTATTTTTATTTAAAGAATATGATAATAAATTTGATTCAATTTTAATTTTTTCATCGGTTTCTTCAAATTGTTTTAAAAAAATTTGAGGATAAAATGAAGGTTTAAAATTAAAAGGTTTAACTAAATTATCATTAATATATTTTAATTTAGAATTATCATTTTTAATTTTTTCAATATTTTTAATATGATGTTTAAAATGTGAAAATTTATGTTTAATTAAATTTAATTCTTTATCAATCGAATCAATTGTTGATTTAATTTGTCTTTGTTTATCATTAATTATTGAACTACTTAAAATTTCATATTTATTCTTAATTTCATCATTTATTTTATCAGTAAATTCATCTGTTCTAATTTCAATTTCATGATGTAAAGGTGGAGGTGGAGTTGAATCTGTATGAGTTTCATCTTCTAAACTTGTAAAATGATCATTATCTAAAGATTCATTAAAAGTATCATCAACAAAACTATCATCAATATTTTTAGATTTTACCTTATTATAATTTAAATTTTCTGATTTTTTAGAATTTATAGTATTTAAATTATCAATTGGTTGTGTCGTAATTAATAAATCAGAATCACTTAAAACTGATAATTTTTTATTTAAATCAGTTTCAACAATTCTTTTCAAAAATGATATATCAATTATATCAGAATCTATTTTATCCGATTTATTATTATTATTATAATTATTATAATTATTATTTTGTGTTGTAGTATTAAATGTCTTATTAATATTTCTTTCATCTTTATCCTTTCCTTTTATTACATTATTTTGAACATCAACAAAACCATCATGATCATCATCAATTTTTATTTTTAATATATTATTATTGGATCTATTTGATAAATTATGACTTTTATTCTTTAATGAAGGTTCATTCTTTTTAGATTTAATACGTTTATGATTATTATTATTTGATCCTGATAATGTATGGGCTGGAGTTGTAATATACAATGGAATCCTTTTATTTTCATTATAATCTATTCTTTCTCTTTTCCTTGTATGTCTTGATAATGTATTAAATGATGACTTATTATTAATATTATTCATATTATTCTTATTATTATTGTTATTATTGATGTTATTAATAAGATTTGAGTTAGAATTTTTTAAATTATTATTGGTAGCAATATCATTTGTATTATTATTAGTATTATCATTAATATTAATATGATTATTTTGATTATTTGAAATAGTTGAAGGAGATATTGAATTTAAATTATTTTCATCATCATCTATTATATTTTCAATATCTGAATTATCACTAATATATAATTGATTTTTTAAACGCTGCAGTTTACGAGATGTAGTTGAAATATTTGAATTATTTGACTGCATTTCACCTAGTTTTCAAAGGTGATTGAATGAAATTTAAAAAAGAGAAAATAAATGGTAGCAAAAATATATAAAGTTTCAAAATATAAACTATAAATGTAAATAAAACAAAAAATATATATTTAAATTTGAAAATCAATTTGTGTGGTTTTGATTTTGATTTTGATTTTTTTTTTTTTTACTCCCTATTATGGAATGAGGAGCACTATACATATATTATATATAATATATAATATATATATATGTTATTATAGTATGAAAAACATTAGAAAGTGCGATGATAATTTGATTTAGTTATTTATTTAATTATTTATTTAATTATTTATTTAATTATTTATTTAATTATTTGAAAACGAATATTATATAATTATATTAAATTCAATTATTAAGTAAGAGATCACTGGATTAGAAGGTGTTGAAAAAAAAAAAAAAAAAAAAAGATAAAAGATAAGGCAATACAAAACCATAACATAGCATAACATAACATAAAATAACATAGAATAAAAGAAACAAAATGGGAATTAATTATTTAATATTATTATCAAAACAAGGTAAAGTTCGATTAAGTAAATGGTATTTAGCAATTGAAGAAAAAGAAAAACAAGAAATAATTAGAGATATAACAGCAATTATACCATTAAGAAGGGCAAAGATGTGTAATGTTATAGAATATAAAGATAGTAAAATTGTTTATAAAAGATATGCATCATTATTTTTTATTACAAGTATTAATAATGAAGATAATGAACTAATTACATTAGAATTAATTCAAAGATATGTTGAAATAATGGATAAAGCATATGGTAATGTATGTGAATTAGATATTGTTTTCAATTTTCAATTAGCATATTATATATTAGATGAATTAATTATTGATGGATATATTCAAGAAAGTTCAAGTAGTGAAATTTTAAGAAGGTTGAAAACATGTGATGATATTGAAGAAGCAGATTTAATGGCTGGTAATAGTGGTAAAAAATATGTTATATAGTTTTTGAATTGTTTGTATATATATTATATATATATAATAATAATATATATATATATATAATAATAATATATTTAATAATAGTTCACATGACTCTGTCCGTGTGACATTCACGTGACTCGTTCTTTTCTAACTCCTCAGCCACAAAACAGTGCACCAGGTGATTATCTAAGCGGTGTTTAAATGGTTATGAAGCCCTTGGTCTGAAGAATATTCATTTTTCTTTTTCTTCGCTCCTTTTAATATATTTATATATTTATATAATATATAATATATTTATTTATACTATGTATAATATTATTATTAATCTATTATGTAAATATTTCTCTCATTTCATTCGCTCCGTTGATTTTTTGCTCTCGTTTTTTATTTTTTTTTTTTTCATTTTTGTTTTGGCAACTTTTTGTTTTTTGCCACTTTGGTGATGTGAAAACCAAAAGTACATTATATTTTTGTCGTATTTTATTATGTGTAGTTTAATACGTTTTTTTACCTACAATTTACTGTAAAGTGTTGTTTTTGTTGTTTTATTTTATATCTTCTATAATTTGATATTCTACATTTTTTTTATATTCTACTTTCATCATCGATCTTTTTATTTAAATAATGTTAGCATCAAAATTAGCACTTAGAGCAGTAGCAAGAAGATCCATTGCAACTCCAATTGCAATTAGATCATTATCAACTCCAGTTGAACCAAAGCAAAAAGCAAACTCAATTATTGATGCTTTACCAGGTAATTCAATTTTATCAAAAACTGGTATTTTAGCAACATCTGCAGCAGCTGCAGTTTATGCAGTTTCAAGTGAATTATATGTTGTTAATGATGAAACAATTTTATTAGTTACTTTCTTAGGTTTTGTAGGTTTAATTGCAAAAGTTATGGCTCCAATGTATGGTGAATTTGCAAAAGATAGAACTGCATTTGTTACAAAATTATTAAATGAAGCAAGAGCAGGTCATGTTGCTTCAGTTAAAGAAAGAATTGATCAAGTTTCAAATTTAAAAGATGTTGTCCCAACTACTAAAGCTTTATTTGAATTATCAAAAGAAACTGCTGCTTTAGAAGCTGAAGCTTTTGAATTAAAACAAAAAGTTTATGTTGCTTCTGAAGCAAAATCAGTTTTAGATTCATGGGTTAGATTCGAAGCTCAAGTTAGACAATTAGAACAAGAACAATTATCTGCTTCTGTTATCGCAAAAGTTCAATCTGATCTTAAAGATCCAAAATTCCAAGACAAAATTTTATCACAAGCTGTCTCAGATGTTGAAAAATTATTCGCAAAAGAAAAATAAGTTTGTTAATCAACTAAAAATAATATTTAATAAATTATTTATCTATTTATTTATTATTAATATATCAATATAGTTGATTTTTTTAAATTATTTATTAACTATTTATTTATTTATTTTTATGAAATCGTTTATATGTATATATAATTTATTGTTATATATGATTTTATATATACTTATATACTATACAATAAATTCATCGTAATGTTTATCTCTTATTTTTGAAAGGAAGAAAAAAAAAATAACTAACTATAAATTACTATAACTTGTTTTATTATTTTGTATACGATAATATTGGGGCTTATTATCTTTTGGATAACAAATATCCAAATCTTCTTCATTTATATTACTTTTAAATGGAATCTTATAATTACCTCGAAATTTATAATTAAGTCTATATTCATTAAATGGTTGTTTACCCAATGGATTTAATTCTGCATCCCAAAATACAGATTTATCTTTTAATGATAAAATCATTTTATCTTCTTCATTATTATTTAAATTTACTTTAAAATTATTATCTTCATTTCCACTTTTTTCAAATTCTCTTAATAATTTATATTGAGAATTTAAAACTTCTAATTCTTTAATATCTTTAACATTCAAAGTTGATGAAGATCCTTTATTTTCAATTTTATTTATTCGTTCTCTAATTTCATTAGATGATCCATATTTATCTTTTAATTTTTCAATTCTTTCTTTATTTTTTTCTAAATACTCATTTCTACGTTGTTGTCTCTTAGATTTATTCATCTTTTATGCACCTTTTTTTTCATTTCATAAAACAAAATTAATTATAAATATAAAGATAATTTTGTCAGTAGTTTATATCATTTAAAAATATTGTACATGTTTGTTATCTTTCTTTCGCTCCATTTACCAATTTTTTATAGTGGTATATTACTTTTTAAACATATAAATACATTTCACATTTTATATAATCTTATAATCAGGCATCTGAGTTTGATAAATATATATATAAGAATATGAATATGAATATGAATAAAGCATCAATGACACAATCATTACCACCTTTAAATTTTGAAGATACACCTGTTGAAGAGTTAGAACAATTAAGGCCAAGATTAACTCAATTAACTTATTCATTACGTAAAATTGAAGAATCGTTGAGAATTTTAAATTATAATCAATATTCGGTTTTGGAGTTAACAGCTATTCAAAATCAATTTAATGTTATATTACAACAATTATCAAGTTTAAGTAAAACTTTACAAAATTATAAAGAAAAATTATCAGCTACAACTGTTTTTCCTAATAGAGAATTTAATACAATGTCAAGTTTACTATTTAATTTATTAAGAAAAAAATTAACTCCTGAAGTTGAAGAATGGTTAAAAAATGCAACAAATATTGCAACTTCTTCTGAATCAAGTTCAAATTTAGATTCAAATTTAAATTCTTCAATTTCTCCACCTTCAACTTCAAATACTAATGGTAGTATAAATACAGCAGCTGCAACAACACATTCAACTAATTACAAAACACAATCAAATATTTTAGAAACATTACTTTTTAAAGATGATGAATTTACTGATAATTTAATAGAATATGCTCATGAATCATTAGAAGATTATATGTTTGGTGGATACTTAACAAAAAGTGAATTGGAATCAGGCTTGAAAATAACAGATGTTTTGAAAAATGTCAAAATGGAAGATCTTGAACCTTCTCAAAATTCAAATTTAAATTCAAATTCATTGTCAGAAAATGAAATTTTAGGATTTATTTATCAAGGATTAGATTCTAATGTTTCAATTAAATAAATAGCTCTAATTACATAAATTATATACGCTTATATACCTTATTAAAATCATCTTGTAATTTTAACTGAAGTTTTTTAAAACTGTTTTTAAAATTTATTCCTTTGTAAATTAAATCCTGCTTAAGTAATATTTCACATTTGGTTTTATTAGTTAGTCTAAAATCATCATTCTTTAAGGGAAATTCATCAAATTTAATTGCAAAGTTCGTTTTAAAACTATTATAATGTTTCCTATTCTTCATATTCTTCCCACACATATCATTAGTTAATATATGAATATGTAAATTATTTAAGGATGGAACAGAATGACAGCATATTATCAATTCAATATTTTCATTCTTACCGTCTATTCTTTTCCATTCCTTATCAAAGTTTTTCTGTGCTAGTTCACTTCCACGTTCAATATACTCTTTCATCATCTCAATATTTTTAGTATTACTAAATGCTTCTTGTGGATTTAATTTACTAATATTTTCGTTTCTTGGTAATATGAGTAAATGAACTTTACTCTTAGGAAATGCATCTTTTATAATACATGCAGTATCATCATAAAATAATACAACATCAGGATATTTTTCAGGAGCTTTTATATATGGTTGTAAGGCATATTTGTATGACATTTCTATTTAATATATTTGATTTCACTATTGTCGATGTAATTTTATTATCATCATCAAATTGTAATGAAATATAATTAATTTTTTAATAGCAAAATAATAATTAAATAATTATCCGATATACGCGCGTTCCATTTTCATGTTGGAATAATTTCCATATTAGGAAACTTAATAATGTTTTACAATTTTACTCATATATAACATATCTAAAGATTCGATTCATATATTTTTTATTACAAACATTTTATTATATTTAACTAAAATATTTTTGTACATAATTTAACAAGATATAACTCTATTAAGTTTTTAAAAATAGAGATTAACAAACCTCAAAACGCCCAAGCCCAAAAACAAATTAAATATGTACATGAAATGAACTGAAAGATTAAAATTTGACAGAATTGAATAATAAATGAAATAAATGCAAAATTAATATACAATGATAAATCGTTTTTGTTCATTTTTTTTTTTCTTTTTACTTTTATTTTTAGTTTTATTATTTTTATTTCTTTCCGAAAAATTTTTTATACTATTTACACGACAAAGATTCAATACCCAATTGTAACTTAGAATTTCGAGAATAATAATGTAAAAATCTCCCAGGTACCAAACATAATCATTGAATTTGGAACTGTTCTCATTAAATGTGGTGTTAAACCACCATACATTGATATAAAACCTTCTTCTTTGATAATTAATCTAAAACATTGTATTAAACCAGTATATTTTGCTTTACCATTTTCAGTTGGTGCTTGTCTTAATCTTGTACGTACAACTTCATGTGGATAAGTAATTAATGAAGCTATTAATTTTGCAAAACCAGCAGCTCCAGATCTTGCAAACCAATCTGTTGCATCATCAAATGTAGTTCTAACTTTACCTTCCCTAATATGTCTCTCTGATCTTTCATGAATAACTGATTTCATTTCTTCATATAAGATCCATTGCAATGTAGACTCTGCAGATCCAAGATATGATGCTGATAGACCTTTATATAATGCAATAAAACCTTCATTTTTTATAATTTTAACAATACAATCTAATGAATTTTTATATTCCTTCTTTGTTGCCTTATCTAATTGTAATCTAGTTTTAATTAACCAAATTGGATTAGTTACTGTACTTGTAACTATACCTGCATTAATACCAGCTAATAAATGTAAAAATGAACTCTCTTGCCCTTGAAAATAATCTAATCCTTTAAGTAAATCTTTACTATAACCATAAGTGAAAAAATTAATCGATCTAGCAGGAATTACACCAACTAAACTTGGACCTAAACCTTTAAATAATGCACGTGGACCTTCAACCTTATAAACGCTATGTAAAATATGACAAGTTTCTTTAAAATGTGTTAAAACATTACTTATTGAAGATTTCGAGTTTACTGTTGAACTAACATAAAGATCTCTATAAACAGATGATTGTAATCTGGTTTTAACAACATCAAATGGACATGTAAATATTGCACCACACATACCACCTAATCCACCAGCAACAAAATGAACCCATGGTTTAACAGCAATTTCCTTTTTAATTGTTGTTGAATTGTTTGTTGAAATAGTATCATAAGCTTCTTTTAAATTTGAAGATTTTTCATCGGAAGCTAAATATGGAACAGCTGTCTCTATATCCTGTTCGATATTGACTATTCTTTGATTTAACGGTTTTTCGTTATCTTTATTATTATTATTATTATTTGACATTTTTATATAATTTTTATGTTATTTTAGGTATTTGATATATTTCCAATTAATCGGAGGAAATATCAGTAAAATGAAGGAGGAAAGAAATTATTTTCTTATATTTATGTGATTATATATATATGTGTGGTTTTGGATTGGTATGTCAAATAAATAAATAGATGATGAACAGTTTTATATAGTCGAAAAAGATTTGAAAATTTGATAGTTCTAATATGTACACAATTTGTTACATGTTACCAAACTATACTAAAATTTAGAGTGAGTGAAAATTTCATCGGTAAAAAAAAAAAAAATAAAAATAAAAATAAAAAAAAAAATATCAAGAAAAAAAAAATGACTTACAAATTTTTCACAGCTCATTTTAAAACTTATTAAAGCATTAAATTATTCTTTTTATTTTAAACTTTTGAAACTAAATAACTATTTCAGATCTTACTCATCACAAAAATCGAAATTCTACAGTATATTTTTATATTAAATTAAATTAATAGATTAGATTATTAGAAGATTTCATTATCCGCAAAGCATTTTCTCTTATCTATAAAATAAAGAGGGATTATTAACTTAACTTATAAAGACACACAAAAAGAGAAAGTAGTAATAGTAATAGTAGAAAAAATATTTACATATAACACCACACCAATTTCCTTAAATGTAAGTTTCATAAGCAACTGGAGCTAAAGTAGTTGGAACACCAGAAACAACTCTTGAAGATCTTGGACCAACTGGTTGTCTCTTTAATTCAACTTTTTCACCAGAAGCTTTAGCAGCAGCTCTCTTAGCAGAGTTTTCTTTAACTCTGTTTAAGAATTCAGCTCTACATTTAGAGTGTTTAACATGTTCAATTTTGATGTTCAATCTTTTTTCAAGGTATCTGTGACCAACAACTTTGTTAACAATAACACCAACAGCTGATTTGGTAACGTTGAAAACAATACCGGTTTTACCGTGGTAAAATTTGAATGGCATACCATCGTGGATAGCACCATTAACTTTAATATCAACAATATCACCGACTTTATAAGTTTTTAAGTAGGTGGACATTGCTGGAGAACCATGCTTCTTGAAGTCACGACTGAATGCGTAACGAGTTCTAGATCTTAAACCATGACTGTATTAAAATATAGTAGAATATAAAAAAAAATTATTTTTATTATGTTAGTATTTAGTTCAAGTAATTATTTGTTCAAGTTGTAGAATTATATTTTTTAAAACAAAAATTATATGAATTTCCTCTTCTCCTCTTGTTTTAATAAACAGAAGTATTTTATTGGTTTCTCTTGTTTAATCAGAGTGTTTTTATTAACTAATTTAAATGTAGCTTACTATGTAATTCCTTGAGAATTTGGTTTAAACCTTTTCTTTTTTAATTTCCGTCATATATATTTATAATTAACTGTAATTTTTAATCAATATGTAAATTATTATTTATCAATGGTACACATTAATATCAATATTCAAATGGTCTTAAATGATTTTATTAATTAATTATACAACGTAATGGTTATAAAATTTCGATTTTGTATTGAATAATATCATTTCATAACAATTTTTAAATTTTAATTGATTAATATAATTCAATCTAGTTTAGTTTTTGTCTAATGCATACCTTTTACCCATTTTGAATCAATTATATACCCTGGTTAGTGTGTTATTTCAAAAAGGAAAATAAAATAAAAAAAAATTAATATGTCCAATAATAAATTTATCTCTTCAACACAGTGAAATCTTTTCGGTATAGTAGAATAATTTTACACTAAGAGGAAGAAACAGCAAGTGCACCAGCGAGGAAGTGACACAAGTTGCAAGAGACAAGAGAATAAACTTAGAAAAAAAAAAAATATTAGTATTTTTGAGAGGTGCAATGACGTGCGGTGTGCGGTGCAGTTTTTGTGACTGTAACTGAAAAACAAATAGATACGCAAACCCTTTCTCCACGCACGTGCTTTTCTGAGATAAAACATTTAATAAAATTTCAATCAAATCCTCAACATTAAATTGAAATATCTCTTAACTACATGTATAATTAGTTCCTCTTATGTTCGATAACTGACTGTTGTTTAGTCATTCCCATCAGATAAGGTATTAATTTTAATAGTAATAGAAATATAATTTATAATTTACAGGTTTTATAAAGCAAAAAAAGGATATATTGAAATTAGTGTTTTTTTTTTATTAGTGAAAATGAAAGCTACTTAATTTTAGTAAATAAGAAAATTTTCACCAACGATAATAAAAAACAATTGATGTTAATGTATATAAAGAAATAAGTAATTATTTAATTAAAGACAACACAATTATTCTTCATCTTCAGCACCTTCTTCACCTTTAGCAGCTTGAGACTTTCTCTTAACTCTACCAGCTCTACCACCACCGTATGGTGAGGTTGAAGCAAAGTCAATGTGTTTTTGAGAATCTAATCTAACCATGAATGATGGGATTGAAACAATTTGTTTACCAACAGCAATATGTCTTTGAGTAATTAAAACTCTAGCATGATGAACTGATCTAGCTAAACCTAATTTGAAAACTTGAGTTTGTAATCTTCTTTCTAAGAAATCTTCGATCTTTAATGATAAAACATAATCTAATTTCATTTTATCTTCAGATAAGATACCAACTCTAACTAATCTTCTAATTAAAGCATTACCTTCGAATAATCTCTTTGGATCTTTTTCATCTCTAGTTAATAAATCTCTAGCAGCTCTTCTTAATTTAGATAATTGGAAACCAATTCTGTAAATTTCTCTCTTGTTTTTTAAACCGTATTCACCAGCTAATTTTAATTCACCATCTAATCTAGCGGTTTCGAATGGTCTTTTTGGGACAGAGTATGTCTTGGAGTGATTTCTTGGAGCTCCTATAATAAAATAAATGATAAAAAGGTAATAATTAATAATTAATAATTAATAATTAAAATTTTCAATGTTAGAATATGGACTCAGTTAAAATTTACAGGTCAAAAAAATAAATTGAAGGTTACAATCATTTACTTACAAGAATAAAATTAAACAAAATAAAATTACAATTCTAACATCATTTCTTACTACTATAATTCATTTAAATCGTGGAGAAATATTCATTTCAAAGTTTCATCTAAATATAAGATAAAAAGACAGAACCCTGCCCAGAAATCATAAAAATTTATTATGATATACTAAAGTGTCGGGTGTTTAGCATATCAAATAAAACTTCCTCTTAACGATTAAATGAAAAAATAGTAATAATAAATTAAGATAGAATTTGCAATAAAATTTTTAATCTTATTATGAAGCAAATTTCCATATCCTTAAATTATTTTAGACCCGAATAATTAGAAAAGATCATTAGTTAACAATAAACTAAAGAGTGAATCTTTCATAATATAATCTTCAGTTTCATCGTTTAAACTAACTAGCTTAAATCATGCGACTCAAACCAACTAGGGATGAAACCAAACCTTCTTAAATTAAAGTATTTTGAATACATACTTGGCATATTGATTGACTCTTGTTGGACTGAAAAAGGAAAGAAAAAATTTAAAAGGATTAGTAAAAAAAGAACTTTAATAATAAGAAGTTAAATAAGATAGGAAGAAATGAAAGAAGAGAGAGAGTTTCCTTTATAAGAGAAAACGGAAATTGTGTGAATCTCGAGTGAGTGAAAAATTTTGATAAAAAGTTTTGTGAAAAAAAAGTTGCGTCCTTTTTTTTTTTCACAATTTGTGGAAATTGCCGGGTAATCCAATAAATTAATTTAATTAATTATATAAATATATATATATATATATATATAAAATATCAGTCACGTGCACAAATGGTAAAAAAATTTATATTCATAATATACCGAATAACATCACAATATATGGCAGAATTTCTAAAATAACTTTTCAATTAATAGAATCAATTATCAACTTTTTGGCGTTTAATTTGATATATAGAGGAAATTATACAATATTTTTAGAATGAAATATAAAATATAAGATATAAAATGGAATATAGCATAAATTTTGGAATACAAATAAGAATTAGAATGAGATAAAAGTAAAGACTAAGATAAATAAAAAATTAATGAATGTAATAACAATATATAAAAATGTAATAATAAATTGTGATCTTGTAAAATTGTGTCTGTATGATTTAAAGTAACCATAAATAAATATTAATGTCTAATCAACCCTTTGTCTCTTAGAATTTGGTTGTCCCTCTATTTTGTCCATTTCAGTTTGTTCATTTGCGATTGAATTTTCTTTTGAATGGAAATCTTTAATTATTGAATCAACATCTTCAATACCTAGAGGTCTAACATCACCCATTTTTTTGATTTGAGATGTAACAACTTTAATTTGATCATCAGTTAAATCTAAATTTAATTGTTCAACTCTAGCTTTAATTGCATTCCAACCAGTTAATCTATTAGCAAAATGAATATATCTTGTTAATCCAAAATCTTTTGGATCTAAAATTTCATAAGTTGAAGGATTTGCTAAAATTGCTTTTGCATGAATACCAGCTTTATGAGTAAATGCACAAAATCCTGTAATTGGATTATTAAATGGTATATTAACTTGAACAATTTCAGCTACTAAATTTTCTAAATCTCTAATTTTATTTAATTTATATTTTGATTTAACATAATCAGGTGCTGAAACTACCATTCTAGCCATAAATCCACCAAGTGGAACAATACCATTTCTTTCACCAATACCTAAAACACATGTATCAATATATTTTGCACCAGCTTCTAATGCAGTATAAGCATTTGCAATTGCACAACCTGTATCATTATGAAAATGAGTTTCAATTTCACATTTAACACTTGATTTAATTGTTCTAATTAAATCATAAACTTGTCTTGGATTTGCACCACCAACAGTATCTGCAATACCAATTCTATTTACACCAATTTTATCAACTGTTGTATAAATATTAAGTAAATCAACAATATCTGATCTAAATGAATCTTCAGTTGAAAATCTAATTTCTAAACCTTTTGATTTAACAAATTCTATAACTTCAATTGCAGCTTTTGTAATAAATGACATATCTTTACCATGTGAATGTTGTCTTAAAAAATTTGATGTACCAATGAAAACATTAACACCATCAACACCAGTTTCACAAGCAATTTTTGCATCATGCATATGACATCTAATATGAGTTAAAATTTTTGATTTTAAACCTAATTTACAAATTGTTTCAACTTCTTCTCTTGCTTGATCACTTGCAACTGGTGATGTTAATTCAATATAATCAACTCCAAAATCATCTAATGCTTTAGCAATTTTAATTTTATTTTCTAATGTGAAGAAAGAATTTGCAAATTGTTCACCTTCTCTTAAAGTTGAATCAATTACTTCAAATCTCGGCACATTTGATATGAAATCACTAGGATTTGGTGCATAAGGATTAACAGCTGGAGGCATTATTTTTCAATTGAATAGGTTTATATGTATTTATATAAGGAAGAAAAAAAGTAAGAATGACAAAGAATGACAAAGAA